>CAUYQG010283406.1:0-93330 GCA_963574415.1 Tarsius wallacei | reverse complement strand
GACAGAGGAGTTACACAGCACTAAAAGCAATTCGGCCAGTGTTTCCTTGGGGAGGTGGACTTTGGTGTAGATTCTGAGGACATAAAGGACTACAGCAGTCAGACCAGGATAAGGGCATGTTTGCACAGGAGAACACGCCCAAGCGCAGGGGCAGGAGGTACCACCCTAAAGAGAAAAGGCGGGCAAGAGAAAAAGGGAAGCAAGAAGGAGAAAAGGGTAGGAAGGAGGGAGAGGGGAAAGAGGAAAAACTGTTCCACCAAATTCTTCCCTAGTTTTAAAAAAATATTGCTAAGTTTCAGGCTTAGACAGAAGCAGACAGGAATGTCATGTTATGCTCCCAAGTTAAAAGAAAGAAACCATGAATCACAGAAAAAGCAAAATAGGGCCTCAGTGATGATCAGACTAGCATCTGAAAGCGGAGTAGGATTTGGGGAGAACCCACCTCCTGCCCCTGGGATGCCAGGGCCAGAGATTCAACAGGAGGAAGAGAAGCCTGTGGAAACATCCCAGCATGGGTTCCAGCCTCAGAAACTGCCAAGCAGCCTCAGGAGCCTGACTTGCAGGAGGCCCCGCTTCAGGGACAAGCCTGGCAAAACAGCAATGTGTCTCCCAGCAAGCAATGGTGGAGTTCCATTTTGTGGATGCTCCTTTAAATTAAAATTCCTGTCCTTTGAAAATGTGGAAGGCTGGGAGACCTCTGTGCATTTTCAGAAGTGGCACTTCCTACATTCTGCCTCTGGGGCAGGTAGGCCAGTGGGGAATCCTGTCCCGGGGGAGGACATGACACTCTTCAGTCACCTTTCCCAATACCTATTAGAGCTGACACAGAGGGCCCTGACACTGAAATGGCAGAGACTTGTTCCCTGGCTTCCCTGCAGTCCTTCACTGAAATCAGAGTCTCACAATCAGACAGCCACGTCAACAGCAGTAATGCTGTGCTCGGTGCTAGGTTCAAAGCTGCACACAAATAGTCCCATTTCATTCTCACCTATAGGTAAGCAGTTTCCTTTTAAGAGTTAGTATATTGTATCTGCTGAAATGGAGAGCTTGCAGTTAAGTACTTTATCCACTAAGGGGCATTATCATCTCACATTAAAAATGACAGTCCTGGTCGGTAGGTACTTAGTACAAACGCAGAAGTTTGTTAAGGAAAAAAAAAAGGACAAAGTAGAAGGATCAATTTCAACTTCCTGAACATTTTCTAAATGTTATTCCCCTCAGTAGTAAAAAGTGTTTTACACTCACAGTTGTAGCCAATGCTTACTGAATGTAGTAACTCAATTCTTGCTTCAAGGTCATTGCAAAAGCATTAGTGTTGTCTCCTTGGCCAGAAATACAGCCATGACATTTGAGAAGGAAAAATGAATAGATTCAGCCATTTGGCTTAGTAATTATCCTCTCTGGGCCCTTCAACTAATTTCTTAAGTCACGTTTTCCACTGAGGAAAACACTGGTCTTGTAGTCGAATCAACTTCACTCTGTTGAGAGTTTTTTTTTTAAAGGTTGAGATTCTATCACAAGCTGATCAAAACGAGTTTCTAAAGCTCACTTTAACAAAACCTCCACTTAAAATTACACTTTGGGACTGGGAAACACTCTGGAAATGGTAATTAAGATGGTTGTAGATACTCAATTTGTGACGTGGACCCCCACGCCTGCTCTTGTAGGTGGACAGGCAGACAGAGCCACAAGTTGCTTCCGCAGACAATGTCCCTGCAGGAAACTTGAAATACACAGAGAAGGCGGCTAAGTCCCTGTGGAACTTCCCTGTTTAGACTGATAAACTACAGCCACAATCACACCAAACAAACAAACTCACAAAGTTTATCTTTGAATTTATGTTTAAGCCCAGCCCTGCCCTTGATGACTCAGCCAAAGTCTTCCTGATTTAAACTTTCCTCCCCTAGCTGGGGTTCTCAGGTTGGTGTCTGCAGCCATACAGGCCTCTACATTGGAAAGCTTTGCCCTCCATCCTCTGGAGGGCTCTCAAACCTCCCAGACAGAACAAACACTGTTTAGGCTATTTCCTCATTCCACTTGAAGATAGCAATTTATTATTCAGACACCAGGCCTAGAACTCCTCCTCAGTTTGTACCATCTGAGAACCCAGCTAAGCAAACTCATTGCAGGTGCCTGGCGGAAGATGGGAAACATGTCCTCGATGGAGATGCCAGCTCACCTGCTACCTACAGGTGTCACGGCCCTCTCTGCAGCTGCCTGTCCTTGAATGCCTATTGGATGCCATGCTCTTTGCTGGCTCTTTTTTTTTTTTTTGAGTCAGAGTCTCACTCTGTCGCCCAGTCTGAGTGCAGTGGCACACTCACAGTCACTCCCAGCATTGATTCGCTGGCCTCCAGCGATCCTTCCGCCTCAGCCTTTCAAGTAGGCACACGCTACCACACCTGGCTAATTTTTTAAAAAAATTTATTGTAGAGATGAGGGCTTGCCAAGATGCCTGGGCTGGTCTCAAACCCACAGGCTCAGGCAATCCACTCGTCTCGGCCTCCCAAAGTACTGGGATTACAGGCTGAGCCACCGAGCCTGGCCGCTGGGCTCTTTCTAATCCTCAAGATCACTCTGTAGTTTTCACAGATAAGAAACTGAGGCATAGCAGGATTCTGGAACTCATTAAGACTACACCCTTCCATGTGACTCCTTCACATGGACTGTATCATGCTCCAAACAGGTACCAGTCACTCTTGTCCTCTTGTCCAGCAGGAAGCTCTGGCAAGGAATCTTCCATCATTTATTTATTTCCAATCATGAAATACAAAACGGCTTTTTTTTTCTGTTGAGTTTTCTAGGCTCCTGCTGTTCTAAGTGTGTTCTGGGGACCAGTAATATCAGTATCCACTGGGAGCTTGTTGGAGATGCAAGTCCCACCTGAGAGCTCCCCGATCTGAGCCTACATTTAATAAACCGCCCAGGTGCCTCCAGTTTGAGAACCACCACAATCTACTAAAATCTGACATCCCCACATCAAATCCCTTTTTCCATTGCATCTCATAAGTAAACAGACAGCCGTTTTAGGATTGGCCGTTAAATCAGCTCCTCTCCTCCTGGTTTCACATGCTTTTTACTTTATAAGCGGGCTTATTTATTGATCCCACTGGGCACAAATGCAAGTTCAAGATGTAACCAGGGACAGGACTAACTAAGCCTCTACTGCACGCCAGGCTTTGTGCTAAGTGCTTTATATATGATGTCTCAATCCTTGAGCCCAGTACTAGATGGTTATAAAGTCTTCACTCTTTGCATTATCAACACTGCCTCCCATTCTTCCAGCCTCAGTTTCCTCTTCTGAAAACAGGATCAGACAGAATCTAGACCAGAGGATCCTTCAAATGCCTCTGCAAGGAAGCTTTCTAAAATTTCTAAGGCACAGTTCTCCACATAAATCTTTTTTTATAATAGAAAATCCAGAGCGTTAAATGTAATACAAAGGCAGAAAACAATCAAACCCATCGTAAGCAGCTATTAATGAATCTGACCCTAATATTTGGTGGCTCACTGACCCGGCAGCTAGTCTCTCTGAACTTGATACCAGCAGTTCGGCCATCAGGCTGACCCACTTGCGAAACTAGGAGGGACAGACAGCACATGGGCAGGCGCCATCTTCCTCCCTCTGCAGGCCCAGTGCGTTGGCTTGGTGATGCCTGGGACAGTCTTCACTTGATTCCTCCCTTCTCTTTCATTCTATTATCACTGTGTGAGATCTTGCCCCAGAAGGGCAGCGCAATCCTGAGGGCGAGGTCTGATGTCAGGGGAGAACAAGCAAGCCTTTGTCGGGACCTTCAAGGGGATGAGGCCGGCCAGGCTCAGGCTGCACACAGAAGAGGCTTGGGCCCGCAGCCTGCTCCATTCCTCGGGGAAGGGACCCTGCACTTGAATATCCCATTTCTCCGTCCTTCCCAGACTACAGCTGGGCAAAGTGGAAGGATCTGCTCCTGCGGCCTGCAGGTACATACACCAAAAAGGCTTCAAGTAGGACTTACTCCTCACACCATCACTGCAAGTAACTACTGAACAAGTCCTCTCTCTTTGACTGGTTTCCCACTGTCCCATGCACGATGGCTCCCCACCCCTAAGTCACCCGTCAAGTCCTCAGCTCTCCAGTTCCCACAGGCTGCTGCTTCCATCCTGACTCTGAACCTCTCACTTCCTCTGAGAAGTCTCTTCATTCAGAGAACTTTCCTGTTTCTGGTCTCCTAAGACACTCCTCTTAGGGCAGAGACGGTGTCACGCACTAGTGATGTCTGACAGGTGTTCATTGCTATTGCTGACCTCAGCTTTGTCTTCATCATCCTGGACGAGTTCTGCACCCACGAGATACTTCCTAAGTAGTCATTAAATGACTGAACCTACATTGTACCCCAGAAGCTTCCTTCTAATAGAAAATTCAGCTGAGACTTTAGGTCAAAATGAAAATAGCTTATTGAGTCCTCACAGTGTACCAGGCACCATTTGAAACACTTACCTATATTAACTCATTTAATTGTCATAGTAACCTTAGGAGGCCAGTGCTATTAGTTTTCTTATCCTAAGATGGAGAGGTTTGGTAATTTACCAAAGCACATCAGCTTTAGGAGATAGTAGAGGATTCCAACCCAGTCTGCCTCCAGAGTCTATGCCTCAGCACAGAATTAAATGATGACTACATGCTTTCTAAAAGAACTAGAAATTGACGTTCCATATGACCCAGCAGTCCCCCGTCTGGGAATACACTTGGAGGAACTCAAATCATTCTACGAAAAAGATGCTCGTACACGCATGTTTATTGCAGCACAATTCACAATAGCAAAAACATGGAACCCACCATGCTGCCCATCGAAAATGAACTGGATAAAAAAATGTGATACATATATACAATGGACTATTACACAGCCATAAAGAAGGCAAAATTATAGGCTTCGCAGCAACTTGAATAGATTTGGAGTCAATCACACTCAGTGATCTGTCACAGAAATAAAGAACTGAGTACCACATGTTCTCACTCATAAGTGGACCCTGAGCATTTATCATAATACTACAAAAAAAGAGATTGGCAGTAGCAGGACACTGCCAGGGGAAGGGGAGAGCACATAACACATAACATCAATAAGGGTGCCTAATCCTAATCCAGGCAAAGCGAGGTCCAATGGGAGGCCCAACACTTCACCGATACCTAAACCACTTACGCACACAATCCTGACTTGTACCCCACAACTTTAAAATACAATAAAATTTTTAAAAATGATGACCACAGTTGAAGCAAACGTCACCCGAAGTCCCCTAAGTTGTATGATATTAGTGATGTAGATTCCTTCAACTAGGTACATGTACCTCTGCCAACGTTATCAAATGTACTAGGCTTCTCATAGTCCATGTTATGTTACAGCAACTGCAGACAACTGATAGATGGCCATTACCCTTCTTCTTTGGCTAGCAGCAGAGCCAAGGCCCCAGGCCTGCAGACAAGAAAGCTGACGTGCTGGGAGGGAGGTCCTGGGAGGGGCCCTGATGATCTCTAACTGGGGTCTTTAGAGGAAACACTGGCCGAATTGCTTTTAGTGCTGTGTAACTCCTCTGTCGGTGTGCACCTAACCTCGTCCCCTGATCCTCTTCCTACGTTTAGATCAGTGCCATTTCCATCCCGGGGCCAGCGGACTGGCAGCTTACAGCCCTGCACAGAGAAAGGCAGGATCACCATCAGGCCCAGGCAAGGCACCCCCAAGCCACTTCTCCTAGTCTCCAACCCAAAGAAGGAGCAAAGACAGAGCTGCAAGGGAGAGAGGGGACTGAAACCAAGGAACTGAACAGGGGTTGTAGCTAGATGGAGGCTCTCAGCACGGGATTGGTGGCTATCTCAATTAAGGTCTAAAGCCAGGGGGGTGGGGTGCAGGCTGAGACTCTTCGCTCTGGGAACCGGATCAGCAGTTCTGTGTTGATGTCTGAAAGAAACCCTGCCTGCCTTGAAGAGGCGAGAGGTCGCTTCTCTCCTTCCAGAGGGCCTTCCTGGTGGTGGTGAAAAGACCTGACAAGATCATACCAGGGTCTTGTCAGGCCACATGGGGTCAGCAGGACTCAAGAATCCTTATGGGGTTGGGCATCTTAAAGGCAAGTGTTGAGGTGGAAGAAGCTGGATGATCAAGCCCAATTTCTTTATTGTTATGATGGAGAAGGGAAGAGGGTTGTCCAAGGTCAAATGGTGAGTCAGTCAGAGTTTGGACTAGAACCCGAGTTAACCCCAGACACCAAGGTCGTTTTTCCTTCCCTCCAGCCCTCCCTCCTTCCTTCTTTTTATCTTTATGTCTATTGTACTTAGAAGTGCCACAGAGACGCAGCATTGGGGGATTATGGAGGAGAAAGGAACCATTTCCAGCTGAGCGATCAAGGCAGGCTTCCTTGGGGAGGTGGACTTTGGTGTAGATTCTGAGGACATAAAGGACTACAGCAGTCAGACCAGGATAAGGGCATGTTTGCACAGGAGAACACGCCCGAGTGCAGGGGCAGGAGGTACCACCCTAAAGAGAATGCTGACGCCTTCTCTCTTCATTCCCTCTTCCCAGAATCTTCTCCTCTTGCTTTTAAAAAATCTTTGAATTTCACCATACATATAAGGAAATGCTCATCCTCCCTGGATACAGCCAGAGTTTTGGAGAGAAGGGAAAGTTTTTGTTGAGGTCATTCCTTAAAGGAAAAAGAGAAGAAACTCAGGCCATATGTACTTCCCCAGCCCAGTTCACCAGGAAGAACAAATAATCCCCCAAGAGCAAGAAATGAGACAGCCCTGGCTGTAGGAAATGCAACTGGTTCTCCAAGAGCAAAAACAAAGAGGAGAGCATGTTATGGGGCTGCCCGTGTCTCCAAAGAACTTCTCTGGAGCACAACACCCACCCTGAAGCTCCTCGCTGTTGAGATGTTCGTCCAAGTAGAACTAAGGCCTCACTGGGTTCAGAGATGACTCTGTAAGGTGGAACAGTTGCCCAGTGTCTGGAACTAGAACCAGCCTCCTGGTAAGGTGGTGAGTTCTCTGTCCTTGGAAGCATGTGGGAAGGCACCTGCAGGGCAAGACACAGCTTTCAGAGGGCTTCCAGACCACTGCTCTGCCAAGTTCTGCATTCCAGAGTCTAGGTGAAAGCCATGTCCAAAGACAATGCTTAGTTTCAGAATATCCTCCTTGGTCTGCCTGAAGTCCTGCCTCTCTGTAGAGAGTGTGGCACACGGCACATGCAGTGGAAGAGGAGACAAATAGAAAACAGTTTGGATTCTGACCTCCTGATAGCTGTGGGCCTTGGGCAAGCATTCGCCTCTCTGAGCTCCAGTCTCATCTTCTGTACCTGGCCCCAGGCTTCCTCCTGATGTGCCTGCGAACATCCAATACTATGAAGTACAGAAACTTTGGCACAGCCGGGGAAGTGTGCAGGTGGAAAGATTGGTTTTAACCCACCAGTCATCTTCCAGCAAGCAAGGGTGATGGGAGGTTGACTGCACCAGGCTCTGGGATAGGTGCTAGAATAAATTCCATATAATATATACATGCCTACATATACTCACACACATACATATATACATGTGTGTATACATACATACATGCATATTCCTGTACACATTTGTGTATCTATTTATATATATGCATGTGTGTGTAAGTGTGTGTGTGTACGCATCGTAGGTAAGTAGGCAAGTGGACTGGCAGACAGACAGATGAATATCAACATATCCTCCTGTCCCCAAGAGGAAGGCAGCAGGAGAGAGTTTTCACTGGGAAGAAGCAGGTTCAGTTCTCTGTAAAGCCATATTTTGCCACCAGAGGGCTCCCCACAATCCACTGTTAAATCAGTGCTTTTGATGAAGGATCCCTCCTCCTCTTCTTTCTACTTCTTTCCTTGGCTCCCCTATCCTGTTCTGCTCACTGACACCTCCGTGGGGTCAGAGATGAGATCAACTCAAATTAGTCAATTTGTTTCTTTTTATTCGCTGTTGGGAACAAAGTAGGAGGGTGAGGAGGTGGCTACTAATGGATTTTTGAAAAGTGGAGTTGAGGCATTATCTGCACACGATGAGCACTCTGGCTATTTCCTCCTCACCCGATAAATGTTGGCCCCTATTTATAGAATGCAGCTCTGTACCAGGAGTAATCTCTATTCTAGCTCCCAACTCCTACTCATCCTTCAATGCCCCAGCTTATATGGCCCCTCTTGGAGCTTCCCTTTCCTGGGCAGAGAGCATGCTCCTTCCTCTGCAGCTACTTTGTTCATGCCCTGACTCTTACCCACTATCTGTTCCCCTGTGTGTCAGCTCCTCCATCTTTGTCACGTGATTATGAACTTCTTGAGGGGCTGACTATGTCTGATTTGTCTGATGTTCACAGGCCCAGAGTGATATCTGGCCCATGGCAGGTGTTCCTGTGTTTAGTGAATGTACTTTGTAAAGAGAACACTCCTATTTTAGCATTCAGTGGAGGCAGAATTAAAAAATGGATATTATCTATTCATTTTCTGAGTAGAAGAAAATGTAACCAGACTTGAAGTTCAGCATTTCTACTAGAACACTATAAGTTTTTGCCAGTCACTCACTCCTATCAGAAATAAGGCTCATGTTCTAGTCATTTCCCAGTGATCTGTGCATCAAGACTGGATGTGAAATGCTTAACACTCACTAGGGCACTGGTGGCAGAAGGACCACTTACATTCATCCACTAGCCAGAGTCATCTCGTTCAGCTGATCTGTGGGAACTTAGTTTACAATTGAGGGAGTTATGATCTCATAATAATACAAGGAGCGAGTATAAATAAGCATTGTAAGGAACCAGAGGGTCAAATAAACTTAGGCCCTTTGCCTTCTAAAACTCCAGTATTATCAGGCCATCCGTTTCTGCTTAGAAACTGTTAACAGCTCTAAGCTGTCCTCTGAATAGACTCCAACCACTTGGCCTATTGTGGAAAGTCCCTTGTTAACATCCCCAGCCACATTCCACAGCTGCAACAAGAGACGAGTGACACGAAGGTGCCCACAGTTCCTCCAAGGCGCAGTTCCTGCTCATGCTTCTTCTCTGCCTAGAAATCCTAATGTCCTCCCCTGAAGCTTCCCAGCCTCCCTCTCTTACCCTGCCTGGCTACTTCTCATCTCTAGGTCTGAGTGGAGACAACACGTTGTCAAAGAGCTTTCTGGGTTCACCCCTCAGTCTGAGGCAGGGGCTCCTCCTCTGAGCATTTCCAAACACCCATTCTTACTGTAATGCTGATAAGTGTGTGCTGTCTAGTCACTAGTTCATCTCCTAGTCAAATTATAAACAACTCAAGGTGGGGGCAGAATCTAATCTTCACTTATCCCCAGTGCTTAGCACTGCAGGTGCTGACACATAGGAGGCACTCAGATATCGGATATCTGCTGAATGGATTGATCCTCCCTCTATCCTGAAGGCAAGACTTGGCAATTGTCTATTATGTAAGTGAATTCCAAGAGGACGAGGACTGGTAAAAATGACCTGTGGGAGGTTCCAATGGAAAATTCCTACTCTAGCACATCGGTTCTACCATGACCAAATTAAGACAACTGTTGACTTCAACCTACTTTACTGAAGCAACTTCTCCAAGAATCCTTGAACTAGCACCAGGTCATGTACTCCCAGGGATGGGGCCAAGACACATTCATCTACAGCCCAATAAAGATTTTTGAATGAATGACTAATATTGCATTGGGTAAGAGCACCCATTTTTGTTTCTATTTAAGAATGCTTTAGAGATGAGGCTTTTAAGATGCTCTGGGGAAGAGAAATGGAGGGTACAGGAATCTCTGGAAAAGTCAGCTAGAACATAAATGCCTAAGTCCTCACAGTGGAATTGAGGGCCTGCCCCATCTGCCCACTACTCTCAGTCCTCACCTCCTTCCGCAGGTTCCTTGTTCCTTCTGCTCCATTCCTGTTGGCCACTTGTGGTTTGGTAAAGCCCAAACACATCTTCTGCCTCAGAGCTGTGGTTCAGCTAATCCTTCTAGCCTTGCTCCTTCACTTTCTTCAGATCCTACTCAAATAAATCCTTATCTGGGAGGCCTTCTCTGACACCCTATGTAGAAAAGCAATGTCCCTTTCCCTCAACTCCCTAACTTTCTGGCTTGGCTTTATTTATTTATTTATTTCCACAGCACCTGTCACTGCCTAATGTAATAGATGTATGTTTGTCCCTTGTTGATGACCCCTTGGTTCTACTTAAATGCAAGCTTGTCATGTTCTGTGCTGTGTCCTTAGCATCAAGAGCAGCACCCGCCACCTGCTGCATAGTCCACACTCCATGAGTATCTGTTGACTGAATGGATGTCTGGATGGATGAATGCCCGTAAAAGCTAACAGGCAAGGAAGACAGTCCTGTCTTGCCAAGTGCAAGACCAGGACATCCATACCAAATCAACTGACCCATCTCTCTGGGTCTTGGAAATAGTTTGGTCTGAAGAAAAAAAGCTGCTGGGAGGAAGTTAGTTTTCAGCTAATATGTCATGGAATGAAGGACAAAGTCAAGAAGCTAGGAGAGCGGTGGACTTAAATTAGACATGACAGAGCAAATCTCCCAATGGCCAGGTTGGAGAGGCAAGTTGGCCAAAGCCCAGGTGAGAGAGGGCAGTTACTGAAGAGGAGCTCTGTTAACAGCTTCTCTCCTCTTTAGCTAGTTGGGACTTAGTGGTGTTTGTGGACAAGGCCTGCCCTTAAGTTTTAGGCTCACAGTTCCAATGGAATCCAGATATGGGATTAAAGCTACATTTAAGCGGCTCTAAAAAAGGCTGGGCAGGGAAAGGAGCTAACATTTGCTGAGGTCTCCTATAAGCAAGAAACTGTGCTCATGTGTGATCTCATTTAATCTTCACCTCTAGCCTGTAACACACTATGAGGGGGACCCCCAAAAACCTGGAATTATCTTTTAGAGAACAGGCCTCTTGTAGTACAGGCTTCCCCTGCTAGATTAGTGTTCCAGGATCCCATCAGCATCAATGTACAAGTTAGCATTGTTGTGAGAGGCTACGTTTGCATGAGTGAGGTTTATTTGGAGATTCTTTCAATGTGTCTGCCCATTTAATGATAGGTGATTTATGAGTGCACCTGCCCACATCATGCTGAGTGTTCAGCAATTTTTGACCAAAAATGGCATGACCACCATGTCCTACCCTCCCTATTCACCCAATCTCGCCCCAAGTAACTTTTTTTTGTTTCCCTACAAAAAAAGTCCTCAAAGGGAAATGGTTTGCTGATGTGGAAGAGCTGAAACAAAAAATGACAGAAGCACTAAAAGACATCAAAATTGACAGGTCCAAAAACTGTTTAAGCAGTGGAAAAAGCATTCTGATAGATGTTGCATCAGATGGAGAGTACTTTGAAGGCGACTGAAGTTTAAACATGTAAGAATAAATACACAATTTTTTATAAATAAACTCTATTTTTTGAGTCCCCCCTACCCCCAATATGTACTGTCCCTATCTTACAGGTGGAGAAACAGAAGCTTGGGAATTTAAAGTGATCTAAGCAAAATCATTGATCCGACACATAATTTGAAGTCAGGTCTGCCTAATTCCCAAAGCTTTTCTCCTTCCTCTGAATTATGCTATAGCTCACGGACCACTCTGGAGAAAGAAACCAGAAGAGGAAGAATGGAAGGGGTACAGGATAAACCTGTTCCCCAGAGAAGGAAGATTTGGTATAAGGAACAAGTCTGGGATAAAGCAATCCTGGAGACTTGGAAAATGCATTATGTGTCACCTGGTCTTACCTTGTATCCTATGCTCAATTTCATGAACTGCTTCTGGTTTTACTTTTCAAGGAAACTCTAGATATCTAGCTGGGAAAGAAGAGCTTCAAGGCAGAGGACGGCGGTAGGTGGTCCCAGCAACTAGCGCAAAAGTGAGGGGTATGGCATCTCAGTGCATGAGCATTTCCTTCTTGATTGATGACCTTGTACTTTATGGGTAACCTGGGCCTATCTAAGGGAGATGTGTTGATACACAGAGTCCAGGGAACTGCATCCTCAACCAGTCTCTAGTCATCTGGGAGGGACGTCAGCCTATATCAGGTGCAAGGAGATGTGGACATATCCTTGCACATAAGCAGGAAAGTGTCCATACTGATGGGGAGGAGGTGAGAGAAAAGTGTGGCAGCAAGGTAACCAACATGTTGACAGGGAAAAGGGCAATGGGAGTGGGTAACTGAAGCCTGTCCACTGCAATTGCTTTTGGATGATAACTTCATGAGCTGAATTTTTCTCTAAAAATGGTATAGCTGGGCTGGGCATGATGGCTCACATCTGTAATCCCAGCACTTTGGGAGGCCAAGCTGGTAGGACTGCTTGTGCCCAGGAGTTCAAGACCAGCCTAGGCAACATAGTAAGTCCTCATTTCCACGACAAATTTTTAAAAAATTAGCTGGTTGTGATGGCACATACCTATAGTCCCAGCTACTTGGGAGGCTGGGGTGGGAGGATCATTTCAGCCCAGGAGTTGGAGACTGTAGTGAGCCATGATCATGCCACTGCACTCCAGTTTGGGCAACAGAATGAGACCCTGACTTTAAATGAATAAATAAATGAATAAAAAAATGTCATAGCAAGTGGGATGCAAGTCAGGTCCCCAACACAAGACCTAAATTCCATCTCATGTTGGCTACCAAAGGGCTTCTCCTGCTTGTCTAAATCTGGTTGGCTAGGGTGGGCAGAAAGGAACACTAGTTGGCTCAATCTTATATGATTCTGTAAGGAAAAAGGAACTTAAATCTATAGCTCTAGTCTGCTCTTTCCTTGCATGTAGTTCTAAGCTACTCTACTTCATGTCTAAATACCCAAGAGACTCAAGACAGTATGAATCCCACTCAGTATACAGCTATAGAACCCAGAGGCCTCCAGCCACTTCAAAATGACAGCTATCTGGAAATGTATGTCAAATACTATTTGTTCTTTTTTTTTCTTTCATCATCCTTTAAATTTATGTGATATTGGGAGGCATGACTTCTAATCAAAGATGACAAATCTGATCAGATGGCCATCCTTAATACTTTCAAGTCTTTTATAAGCATGCATATTACATACTCCCTACCCTACAATGATGTTATCATCGTGCATATGCTATAACCAAAGTCATGTGTTTCCTACCTGGAAATATCTCTTGTTGATTCAGTTTCACCAAATCAGGCTGATGAGATGAACCAGCTGAGCAACGGTCTGGCCCAGGCAAGTCGGGCTCCTCAAATCTGGACTGTGGTCTCCTAGAGTCCTGTGGTTTCTCTGTCCTGAAGATGGTAGTACCCTGCTAAAAGAGAATGCAAGACATGTTACTATCAGAGGCATTTTCTTATTCTCCTCTAGTCACAATATTGTTTTAAGGAGAGCAGAGAGAGTCACAAGATCACAGATTACCAGTGTTGGAAGATATCAATGAAACAATCTCATCTAATGCTTTCATTTTGTAGTTGGGGAAATAGAGACTCAGAGAAGAAACTGCCACATTCAAGGATTCAGCAGTTTGGGAGTACAATCCATATTGGAACATGTTTCTGACTTTCTGGCCTTTGAATTTTTAAAAAATGCAGCCACATGGTCAGACTGACTTCTCAAACAGGTGGCCATTGACCTTGAATAGGAAATCTTAAAAAAAAAAAAAACCACCAACAGAAAAAACAAAAAACAGATTTTCTAAAAGGGAGGTGGCACTTTTTCCAGATTGCTGTTTTTGTAGTTTTATCCCTAGGAGCTAAATCAGTAAAACAGCCCACTTCAGGCATGTGGTTGGGGTGATTCGCCTTGTTTTCCATTAGAAAAATATTGTTATGGAATACCATGACCCATGAACACAATGACACAGTAGGGGAGAATTCTGTTTTTTAGTGAGAAGCACGTGTGCACCTAGACATCTCTCTTTTTCTCTCACTCTCTGTCTCTCCATTTCTACATCTCTCTGTCTCTTTGTCTTTGTCCCCATGGTTCAGCGAAACACAATAACAGATACAGACTCTCCTTCCATGTTTATCATTTACCATGGAAATTTTTTTCTGGCTACTGTACATTTGAATGGCCAAGCCTCCATGTAGAAAACCAAATCATAGGGGAAAAAAGAAGGAAGTTTGCACCTGTTAAGCAAATATTGCCAGGCATATCATGAGAATTTTATATTTTTCCCAATTTGTCTTCCAAAAAATCCCTGTGAGATACCTTTAACTCCATTTTTCCAAAAAGGTAGAAAACCAAGCTTTTAAGAGCTAGAATGATCTGCAGAGTCATACAGAGATTCAATGCAGAACCTGAAATGAACCTATGTCTAACTCCTAAACCTATTTTTGTCATCTAAACTGGACTGTAGTTAAGTTATTAGGCCAAAACATTAGGAGTTGTCTGCTTCTTCCAACATTTTAACTCAAATGCATAAGAAAGTTCTTTGGAAGCTATAATTGCTGTAAGGACATGAAAGATTATTCTTATTAGATTCTCTTTATGACAGAGGGGCTCTAAAAACCAAGGCTTCCGGCTGAGGTCCCAGCTGGGGCTTAATACCCCCCTCGTCCCCCACCACCCCCAGCAGTGATGGCAGTGGCAGCAGCAAGAGGGCACCTCAGGAAGTCACGATTATCAACGCTGCCTGGCTCAGGGCTTTGTTCCTGTTCCCAGACAAGGGACATGCCAGGAGGGATGGGTGGGGGTGGAGAAAGAGGAAGAAAAAAACAGGAAGTGAAGGGGGGGTAGGAGGGAAGGAAATGATAGACAAAACACAGCAACTTTGAAACGTCCTTGGCCTGATGAGAAAGTGATTTCTTGGTCTAATGCGAAAGTGATTTCTGGGTCGGCATTTGTGGAGCTGAGCCCTGCATTTTGGGAAACCAGGTCATGATGGTAATGGGGGGGCGGTGCGGTGGGGAAAGAAGTTTGTTCCTTCTGGACTCAGGGTGTCCATAAATTCCATTTCCCACCATACAGCACAGCCTGACACAAAGCTGTTTTTCCATACATTCAGGTGTAGACACCAAAGGTGGTGGATTTCCAAAGGATTCGGGGGTAAGATTCTATCTATCACCTTTTGGCTGTGGCTGAGGCCAGGTGTGTCACAAAAAGGATCTGGAAACAAGACAGAAGCTGTTGATGCGATCAGGTATCAGGGAGAGCTATCTTATCTTCATTGCTTTCCTTTCTCAAATGTTCTCAAAATTAGAACCCGTTTTCAGTATATATGGTGGTGGGCCTAGCAAGAGTGCTGCTATCTTCTACCACAAAACCAGGAGGGGCCGCACAGCAGAACACTAAGCCTCCTTCAGATCATGGTTCTAAAGTACTTCCTGCAAGTTTTCCTGTCCATTGTGTTCATGCTACTTACTTAGAGATGCTTACAGAAGGTCCCCAACTCCAAATGCACATCATTAAGGACAGCAGTCACCTGGTACGTTGAACAATCACATAGAGATAAACCTAATAACAACCTAACACTACTTCATGAGTGCTAATACTACTTTGCAGACCGCTGATGAATACCAGGAGGAGGTAGAAAATGCAGAAATCACAAGCAGGCAAACCCTCAGATACCAGTCCCCCTACTGCAGTGGTTCCCCAAACTAGCTGTGCATCTAGGAAACTAATAAAAAATACAGACCCAACCCAGGGTAGAGCCACAAAAGTTGTATGGCTAAAAATCTTCTAGGAGAGTTTTAGTGTCACTGACCTGGCTCTAGTCCATGGACCAGCATTTGGGTAACATGGACCCTAATTCATCTTTCACCACCACCCCAAATCCTTCCACCTCATAGACATGACCCCAAAGGCCTACATAGGCAGGGGCTCATTCAAGGTCCCATAGCTAATGGCCTCCCAGGGATCTGCCCCAGATTCTGTAAATTCCCTTCCAGCCCCCCCACGATCCAAACAAACACAGAGCAACAAAAAGTATATGTTTGAGAAGGGTCCAAGCTTTTTGAAGTGATTGCTGGTGGTTTACTGTGTGAGTCACCCATGGGCCAATGTCTGTTAGGAAGAATGCAGATCAAGGAATGAAACTTAAAACTCCCATTTCGTGTCTCCACAGGCAGCATAACCTCACTAACACCAGCACTAATTTGTTCTCATCACCAGCAGCCACAGATGGCCTAGGCTGCTTCTCCTCCATGTCTGGTGGGAATAAACACCAACTAAGACCATCAGGAGTCTTCCCTGCCAGGTTGTACCTGGCAACCAGAGAGATGCTTTTTAAGATCTTGTCTTTTTTGGTCATTTTGAGAGAGGTACAAAGTAGAGGGGTAATCACTCCATTTTAAAAATGGAGAAGCTGAAATCCAGAGACATGGGATGACTTATCAAGAATCATAAAACAGAACCAGAACCTGCATAGGATAGGATCTCCTGACTTCCAGTCTAATGACCTTTCTATTACATCATGTGTGTCCCCATTGGCCACTCCTCCCCCACTCCTTCAGTGGGGCTGAGGAATAACTTTGAACAGCTGCCTGGCTTCTACGTTTGAGTGATTCCGGAAATGGGAGGGCAGGGCAGGGACAAACCAAAGAGAAGGCAATACAGATCATGTGAGGACGAGAGGGCCTGAAAGACCACATTCGTACCCTACAGGACTGGTAGACAAGGGACCTGAACCCCAACAAGGGAGCATCTTCTGAAAAGTCCCACAGTTCCCTAACAGCAGACTAGGGTAGATGTTCAGATAATAAAAATAGCCAACACTGATCAAGTACCTACTGTGTCTCAGGCTTTGTTTAGCACAATCCATCTAGTAACTTCCTGAAACCTCACGGCAACCATACTAGCAGGCATTATTACTGCCTCCTTTTACATACGAGAGGCTGAGGCACAGAATGGTCAAGTCACATATCCAAGAGATTCAGCTTTAGAGTAGTAGCACCAAGATGGGCATTTAGGCAGCCTGGCTCAAATTCTGAGTAAAATAGTGGAAAGAAAGAATAAAACAAATGTACTAGGAACAGATGACACCTTCATTCAAAAGGAGAGAAGGAAAAAAAGAAACTTTCCAGACAGGGAATATTGAAAGGTACTGTACAGGCAGGATCAGGAATTTGGTTTCTGATCCTCCTGAATGGCAGCCACCAGTGTCAGCCGACAACAGTGACATCCTGGTCTTGGTGTTTATGCAGCACCACTATGAAGGGAGGGAGTGGCTGGACCAGGGAGGGGACAAAGGGAGGGTCTCAGATGGGAGAGTCATCAGAGTGGGTGGAAGAGATGATGTCTTGGGAACTCAGTTCCCATGTCCCAGGAGATAGAGCATCAGGGCAGGCAGGCAGGCAGCTCCCTGTCTAAAATTCCCAGCACCAGCAGTGCACACAGTCCCAGAGACACCAAGCTTTGGGGATGCTACCTGGTTTCAGCCTCAAGAAGCCTGGGAAGCAGGGAAAGAAAGGGATTATCTCTCATCATTTCCCCGATGAAGTGACTAAAGCCAAAACAGTCACAGTCCTAGAATAATAAGAATGACAGCTACTATTTGTTGGCAGTCTCTTATATGTCAGGAGATAAACTAGATGCTTTATGTAGATTAGTGAGCTACTATCCCAACTCTGAGAGGTCCATATGATCGTTCCTAATTTAACGTGGAGATACACTCAGTAATTTTATACAGGTCAAAGCTAGCAGGCTATGAGAAAGGATTTGAACCACTGTTGATAGAACCTTTAGGCTTATGATCTCACCTCGAAGCCGCGTGTGCTGTGAAATGGTTAAGTGACTTAGCGGTGACCGCACAATGGTGTTAACCCACAACCAGCTTCTGAGCTGTCCAAGCACACAGGCACAGGCTTTTACTTCAACTTACCCCCCATGCTACACGTCTACATTACATGCTGCTTACCACTTCCAAGTACACGGTTTCATACAATTGAGGGGATATCATGGCTTATCACCCAAACCTGCCTGATACTTCTGAGAGTGAAAGGGGGCCCTATTAATAATATCACTGGGACAACGGGCAAACACTGGGACTGTCCCAGGCACACAAGGACATATAGTCACCTGAATATAATGCACAGTCCCATGGGCCAGTTCCTTTATGTCCGGGTGCACTGGTGCAGAACTCTCCTGAACAACGCCCTGCTTTCCAATCCACAAAACATTCCTTTGCAACAAGCCCTGTGCTCACCAGGCTGTATTCTAAATTTGGTGACCTTGTGGGCTTTAGAGATAAAACAGGCTGATGCACCTTGATTATAAAGCACTCATGCTATGATTTGAGAAGGGAGGGCGTGGTTAGTTTTAACAACATATTTTAAAAGACTGGTTGGTTCCTTGTGCCCTGGCAGCCCAGAACCTGAATGTCCAGCTGTTCTGATAACCAGCTAGTCCCTTAAAAGTCAGGGTTCTGTGGTTCTTCTATTGAGGGCCACTTAAGGAAACTGGATGGATGGCCAGCGTGCAGAGCCCCGACCTACTTGGAGAAACTGCAGTCTACTGAGAAGACACAAGACCCAGTTTCCTCATAGCTGGCGTTTCGCTGGGACAAGGCCTGGCCTTTTTCCATTGCCGGCAGGCACTGGCCCTGCCTGGACGGTAGGCTGCTCTGGACTTTTTGGCTAGGGATCCTCCCCTTCCCCCGCCTGGGGGGAAGGAAGCAGCATTTAAAGCCTGCTTTTGTTTCACTTTTTCCCCTAAGAATCTGCCTCCTTATGAATCTCTGGCCGAGAGGAAGAAATAATCTGCAGTTCTTGTGAAACCAGGAAGTCACTCTTGTATCAAATTCTCACATGAATGCAGGTAAAGTGCTAACAAGAAAGCAATGGGCATTAGTCCATTCTCTGAAGAGATGTTTTCTGGTGTTTTTAAGTCATGGTGCATCACAGGGATTGAAGGCCAAGGATTTTCTAAGGCTCTAGAGAAGCCCTCTGGCTCTGAGCAGCCCCAGAGACCCCTAACGGGGCTCTTGGAAGCACCAGACTGACAAGACTCTGGCTCCGTCATCCTGAGATAACACAAACAGAGAGGCTTTTAAAATCTGTTTTGTGTAGGGACTTCTGCAAGGGATGATTTTTGGAGACAAGGTAAGACCCTTTTTCTGAATTAGGGCACATACACAGGTTGTGGAAGTTAGGGCATGGACTTATCTTCTTGAAGGCTACCATTCAACAACCCACTACAGCATTATTATTAGTATTAGTAGTAATAATGTTATTCAGAGGATACCATTGACCTAGAGAAGGAAAGAACTTGTCTCATACCACTCAGCAAGTAGGTGGAAAAGGTAGGTCTAGAATACTCTGACTCACCATTGGGTTTCTTTCATCTCAGCACACTGGCTCTCATGGTGGGGAACCCATGGTGGGAAGTCCAGCATGGAATTGGCCCAGAGACCACATAGTGACCAATGGAAGTGGCTCTGGCTCAGGAAATCCTAGACACTCAGAGGTCAATGAGCCAATCATGAGGGTGATGGAGCAAAAGAATATTGACTCTTATTCACTGAGCACTGACTCTGTGTCAAGCACGGTGCTAGACATCATGTGAGTGTTGCCCTCAGCCCTCATATTGATCCTGTTGGTATTGGTATTACTTCTATTACCAACATCTTACAGACAAGGAACTGAAGAGGAACTAAGAGAGGCTGAATGACGAGCCCTGATTTAATGGCAAACAAATAGTGAAACGTGCATTTGGACCCACTGATAGACCCCTGTCCTGGCCCCGACCACCATGCTCTATTGTAAGGCAGAGGATCCAGGCCATCCTCACAGAGGATGATATTTGAGTCATGGGGGCGTGGGGAGAAAGGCAGTTGCAAGTGGCAAATGGTGGTAGAAACAGAACAAGAGCTCAGGTCTCTCTATTCCTGGGCCCTCATTTGTTTCATTTCCCAAGGTTGTGATTTAACATCTGTCTGTGATCTTTGTCACAACTGAACAGCCAATAAAGTGAGTGCACCCCTGGGCAGGGCAGGAGGACCCCTGTCAAACGGGCTGGAGCTTTCAGGAAACTCCACCCAGCTTTTCAATGAGTCCATATCATCCCACTGGGGTGGATCCCTTTTCCTTGAGACCACATTTCAGAATGTCATTAACTCCAAGTCTTTCTCTGGGTCGGGGAAGGGGAAGACACATTAGAAACCCAATGAGATCTGCTTTCTCCTCTCTGACAACCCTGAGCAACAGCAAAATTCTATCTTAGACATCGGGGCATTTTCACCTTCCCTCTACCCTTCCCAAGGGCTGCAAATATAGGAGTGTCACCTTTAGGGAGGTAAGGGGCACAACTTAAGCAGGTTTAAGAAGTCAACAGCTGACCGCCTGGCTTGTTCTATCAGGAAGGCAGCAGTAAGACAAAAGCAAATAGCTCAGACTCTGAAGTCTGTACCTGACCAGCCTTGGGTAATACAAGCCAGAAGGATTACTTGATTTAGCACATTTTACAGGAAGGCATGGCAACCCGGGTCTCCCCCAATTTGGCCTTGGTTGGGCTGTGTGACCTTCAGTCAGCCACTTCTCTCTGGTCTTCAGATACAACACCTGTTAAATGCAGATCATACAGAGATACATATACCAGCAATCCTCTTCAGATTACTTTGAAACCAAATTAGTAGTTGTGTTCATATTTTATCTTCACCACTACTGGGTAGAAAGTTCCTTAAGAGGAGGGACCATGTCTTATTCATCTTTACAAATTTGTAACCAGTCCAGAGGCGTGCACAGCTGAGAAATGTTGATGGTTGAATTTGTAAAATTCAGCTTCTCTGAGTGCAGTGAATAGCTCAGTCCAGCTAAGGAGGACAGAAAGAGGTGGCAGAGACATAGCACATAGCAAAAGAGGCTGGTGCCAGACCATGAAGGAATCGAAACATACCAATGCTTTCAAATTTCATCTGTAGCTGAATGGTAAACTGATATATCAAATGCTTTTGTAAGTATTTGTGGGAGGATGAGGCAGTGGAAAGAGCGTGGAGTCTTAAGCCCAACAGTTGTAGACTTCAGTCTCAGCCTTGGGGAATTGTAACTTCTCTGGGCCTTGGTTGCCTTCTCTGCACAATGGGAATAACAGTTCCATTCTATGGTCATTAGAGTTACCTGGCATTAAAGTGACAAGTTCAGTACTTGGCACCTATAAACTTTGGCAAATACAACTACCCTAAATGAGTGGGCCAACCTGGAATGTCAGATGTAAATGAACCTTACAGAGGTTCCAGGCCGGTGCTGCCTCAGAGTGAGAAATTAAGAATGGTGCCATACTGCAGTGAGAAGAATCTACAGCCATTCTGGCTATAGACTTTGTTGTCCAAGTTTCCACAACCCTGGTGTGCTCCAGCATATCTTGCAAACATCTGCATCACTCATGTACCCAAAGCCACATGGTGTCACATGGCAAATGCCCCGAGTCCCACAGATCACCTTGTACCATCTACAAGGGGCACTTTTAGGTGGCTTGTGTCGAGTGTCCTATAGAGATCCCACTTACACCATAAGGCAGATGGAAAGCAAAGCATTCTGGGTTGAGAAGCAGGAGGAGATCTGGGCTCCAGTTTCTGCTTTGATCCTAAATCTCTTGAAGACATTGGGGCAAGTTACTTGCTGCCATGTGTACAATGGCTGAGCTGTCTTTGGAACTTGGGACTCTCAATGCCTAGAATGGCCCTTCAGTGGAGTGTTTCTGTAAGAGCTTAACCTTACTATGTACTGCCATTTGAGACAGTCATTTGTTATAAGGCAGACCGCTGATGAAAATACCCTGATGATGGGGCCCCTCCTATAGAATGCCCCAGTCAAATCCAACAGGAATGCACTGCAGACCAGAGGGTGCCTGGTTTCTAGTTCTCGCCTGATCAACTCCTGTCTCTGCTGTCTCAGGTGAGTCATTTCACACTCCTGGAGCCTCCGTTTCCTCATGTGAGCCTTAGAGATAATGATACATAGCTCATCTCATTTCCTAGAAAACTCTGTTTTCTAACACTTCACAGAAAACACAAATCTCATTTCATTTGGACACCCTGAGGATGGTCATCTTTCACCTTTGTGGACACAGCCAGACACGCTTTAACAAAACAGGCATGGGGAGAAATGGAAAACCTCCATCATTCTTGGAAAGGGACAAAGTCAATAGGATGAGGACTGAATGCACCTGTGACAGCTGGGAGACAGCTTATCTACGATGACGCTGACAAGGGTCAACCCTGGCCTCCCCAGACAAACACTGATGATCACTCTCCAGACAATAGCACAGCTGCTCTTGTTCCTGGGCTCCCTGCTGTGAGGCAAATCAGGAGTCATATGGCCAGCATTCAGTGTTGTGTTCATCCTCAAGATGCAAAAGGATTCTGTCTTCCCCAACAGCACAGGTAAATACACTTCTCCCCCAAAATCAGGGGAGCAGTGGACAGGAGAATGGATAAGGATAAGATCCCCAGAAAAACCGACTACAGGAAAATACACTTTTCATGACAGAACCACTGCCTTCTATCATAACCCGTATTCCTAAGCCTAGGGTTCAAGTCCCTCCAGAAATCTGTCTACACTAATTGAGATCCATACTTCATATAAATGTTCAGCTTAAGCCCAAATATGATTTGGTGACTTTACTGCCACTTTGTGTTCTTTTGCCTTGTTCAGCAGCCTCGACCTTCACCTCCTCACTTCTTTTTTTTGTTTTTTAATTAAATTTTTTTTTTTTTTTGTAGAGATGAGATTTTGCTATGTTTCCCAGGCTGGTCTCGAACTTCTGAGTTCAAACAATCTACCTGCCTCGGCTTCCCAAGGTGCTGGGATTACAGGCATGGCCACCGCACCCAGCACTTCCCCCCTTTCTACCATCCTTCAAGGCCAGCTGCAGTCTCACTTCCTCCATAAAGTCTTCCCTGAGAACCCCAACACCACAGTCCACACTGGCCTCTTCCCTTTCTGAACTCTCATAGCACTTTCCATCTGTGTCACTCAGCATTTAGCACCCATGAATTGCCTCATCATTCTTTGACTGGACTGTTGAATCAACCTCCTGACTGGTTTCATCCTGCCTGGGCTGTGGCCATGTATCCTGCAGGAAGAATTTTCTAAAGCACACATCTGATGATGTATCTTCCCTGCTTAAAGCCCTTTAGGCACCTCCCACCACCTTCATGATAAAATCCAAATGCCACTTCAGCTACCACAACTGCTCCCCTGGGGCTACCAGCATTCCAGTCACACCAACTACTTCCCAAGGTTATGTGATGAGGTGACACCAGTTCAGTTCCAGGCTCTCCCAAGTCTAATGCCAGACCACAGGTAAGATGACTAGCAGCACCTAGCACTGAACAGGGGGCAAGGTGAAAACGTCAAGACCAACGAAGGCCTTAGGCTTGATGAGCTTGTATTATTACAACAACCGGCCAATCCACCAAGCAACCAAGTGGGCAAGTAGGCATTTGAGGCTCAAGTGAAAGATAGTTCATTTGCTCTTTTCATCAACAGTGGAAAGGGGATTACTATTTCTCCTTTCACAGGCATGGAAACTAAAGTTCTCCCTAGCCACAGTTCCTGTCTGGACGAAAACTCCAGCCACGCCCCCTATCCTAAATTCCAGAATGGTACATCCAACAGCCCTATGGCCATCTTTGCTCGGATGCCTCCAAAGTGCTCACACTCAACACAGATGATGCCAAGCAACTGCACTTAGGCCTTGACCAGGAGTTCATTCCTTCTAGGAGACCCTACTGGGGGACTCGCTAAGGTTTCTGCTCTAAGACCAGATTGTTCTTCTACTTCTGCAACCTCTTCAATAAAAAGATTGTGAAAAGAAACTTTCCCTTAACAGATGAGAGAGGTAATTCCACTCTGTTCTATACTTATCCAAGGAAGTGATCAAAAACCCTTACCAAGCAAATGCTTCCCCCATAACACATCACAGTGATAAGTACATGTGCTGGGGGTGGAAAAACAAGACTAACACACAGGAAAGCAAGACTAACACATCAGCAGCAGCACACACGGACTTGGGGCATCCTGTGCCAGCCAGCACCAGCTCACTGGAGCCAAATGTGCAGATCTCCTCCCACCTTCACGTTCAGTGAAGCCGTGTAAGTAGCTTGAGACCAGCTGTGATAGGAGTATTTACACCATGGAAATTGGCACATGCTCCTAATCAAGTTTGGTTTGTTTTCGTTTATCCCTGAGAATTAGTTGTGCAACATTTACCAGCACACCGCTGCCTGGATCCATGAGAAGGACACTGGGTTGGGAAAACAGGAGATTTAAATTGTAGCTATAGCTCTACCTCCAACTCACTGTTTCACTTGGGCAGGTCTCTTCCAAGCCCTAAGTTTCCTCATCTGTAAAGAACATAAGGGCACTTTGGTAAATGTAAAGTAATGAGAAAACACTTGGCAATGTCTGCAGACATTTTTGGCTATCACATCTGAAGGGTGTGTGGTGCTCCTGGCCAGGGATGCTAAAAAACATCCCACTATGCTCAGGAGAGGTCCTCATCAGAGACCTACTTTGCCCAAAATGAGTGGTGCCAAGGTTGAGAAATCCTAATTTAAAGATATTCAGGATGTAATCCCTGCACTTTGGGAGGCTGAGACCAGTGAATTGCCTGAGCCCGCGGGTTCGAGACCAGTCCGGGCAACTTGGCGAGACTCGTCTCTACAATAAATCAAAAGATTAGCTGGGTGTGATAGCACATGTTTGTAGTTCCGGCTACTTGGAAGACTGAGGAGGAAGGATCGCCAGAGCCCAGCAGGTTGATTCTGGGGTGGCTGGGAGCGTGCCACTGCACTCCAGCCTGGGTGACGGAGTGAGACTCCAAATCAAAAAAAAAAAAAAAAGATTTTCAAACACAGTGTTCCATTCAAGTACCAGTCATGAACACAGAAGCATCCAGAAGGAAAATAAAAGGAACTAGCTCACAGGAACTCTGGAAGGCTACTGCCATGTATACTATAGGTTGACAATGCAAGCGTGAGATACAGCTCTTACCCTGATGTGGTGTCAGGTACACCATAGGTGCTCAGGAGTAGTTTGTGGGAAAAGAAAATGTGTCTAGTTGAAATCATGATGCAGTCTCTTTAGCAAGCCAACAGTCCAGTGTGTGCACACACCCCTGCCACTTGCAGAGACAACAGGTGGTAGAATCTGACAGGTGTGATTTCACTTCCTCTGGAAGGGTAGTGAGAAGAAATGGTGTGAAGTTCCAGCCTTGGAGACTCAGGTTAGATAAATAATCGGTAGCCTGACATCCACAGCAGCGGTAGTCAGAAGAGCAATTTTATTTAAGTCACTTTCTAATAGGAGTTGAAACATCTTGAAAGGTGAGGTTTTCAAAGGTTCCTCTAGGGAAGCAATTGTTAAAAACACACAGCAGGCAACCTTGCTTTCGACACATTCAAGGCCACTTTTCTTAGACAATCCTTTTATTATCTGTACCACTTGGGATTGAAAATGCATTTAGCACAAACCACCCGAAGCGGAAACAGCACTGGGTAAGAAACACTACCGACACTGTGGCAAGCACAGGGAACCGCAACAGAATCCGACTAGACCGGGACAACTCAGATGCTCACGAGGAAAAATGCAACTACATGCAACATACCCAGTGTCCCCGAGCCTCTGGTGTCTGGAGTCAGCAAAAGTGGTGGTGGGGGCGTGAAGCTTAACCATAAGCCATTCCTGGAAGTCCCCTGTGAGACTTGCAATGCTGAGTCCTCACACTGGGAGAGGCAGCCGATTTCTAAATGGGTAGATGACAGAACAGAGGACCTCCCTCTGTGTTACCCTGCAGATCTGAATCTGATCGTAAACCATCTGACTCACAAAGCCATTTAATTAAAAGCCCAAGGGCTCAGAGCTAATTCTAGATGTGGCAGGACCCAGTGGCTTCTCAGGCACCAGAACTGCGAGCAGATTAATGAGGATAATTTTGCTCTTCCTGGTCTATGAATGACAACTCGCTCAACTATAATTTAGTCTCACTGACTGCCGAGCTGGAAGCCACCTGGGCAACTATCTGCCCAGCCTTACGCTTTGCAGATGAGTACCCTACAGCCCAGGAAAGGAGGCAGACCACCCCAGGCCTGGTCCCAAGTTTCTTACAGACTCTCAATGAATGCAGGATTTTGGGTGTCCAGTGCTATCACATATCTAGTCTGAGAGAATGTTTTTGTTGAGGTCTCTACATTTTCTCTTCAAGGCTTACTTAGAGTTTAGAACAACTTGGTTACCATCCTGCGGGGACCCAGGGCTATAGGACGAAAGTAGGTCAGCTTCAGGGAAAGAAATTTCAAAAGCCACCACAAACTAAGAGCCAGCTCTCTCCTTGGCTGTGCTTGGTTCCTTCTGTCCTTTCATTCCTCATATCCACACCCTGGCAAGGTGGGTCTTGTAACACCTAGATTAAGAGAAATAATCTAGGTGTAGTGGCTGAAGACTGTAATCCCAGCACTTTGGGAGGCCAAGGTGAGTGACTTGCCTGAGCCCACAGGTTCAAGACCAGCCTGGGCAACTTGGTGAGACCTCATCTCTACAATAAATTAAAAAAAAAATAGCTGGGCGTGGTAGCTATGTGGAAGGATCATCAGAGCCCAAAAGGATCGCCAGAAGCCAGCAGGTCAATGCTGGGGTGGTCATGAGTGTGCCACTGCACTCCAGCCTGGGCAACAGAGTGACTCCTACTCAAAAAAAATAAATAACAAATAAAATAATCGCTCATTATCAAAATAGCTTCAAGTAGCATCTTTCTCTCTTGTTTCACAGATGAAGATATTATACAAAGGGCTACAGTGTTAGGTGAATATTCCAAGATCACACAGCCAGTCAGTTAATGGCAGAAGGGTATCTGATTTTGAATCCTGTGCTCATTCTCCCATAATGACCTGTTGCTTCACCAGGGACTATGTTGACTCAGTGACTCAGTGATGGGTCAGATGCCAGGAACTCTAGAAATCAATCTCCTTCTTCAACATGTGGTGGTGAAGGCCTGAGTTACAGGGGGTGATAAATGGGGCAGTGGTTGTGACCTCATTTTGGGGTTTGGATATAGCCACACACCTCAGTGGCACATAGGACAGTCACTGAACCCTGATGAGTTGAGTCCTTGTTGGGGAGCATTCAGACCAAGGGACAGTAACAGGGAGGAAGAAACTCACTGAGATCTACCTTGCAGATTATCACTGGCTTCCTGTATTTCTTTGACCTCTGGGATTAAGGTTCTGAGAACAAAGTATGGCATCCCCCTCGCCCTTGTTTGCTAGCAGATCATGGGCCACCAGAAAATATCAACACATGAAATGGGCAATTAACTACAGTATGGCAGGTACACAGGCTGATGTGGGAGCACCAGTGACCTGCACTGGACTCCATCTGTGTGGTAGGATCTGTCCAGGAAAGGCTTCCTAGAGGGGCCAGGGCTGGAGCCAAGTATGGAAGCCTTATGGCACTAAGCCAGGCAAATGGGGACATGGGAGAGAAGGAGGGTATTCAGGTAGAGGACATAGGAGATAAAAATAACAAGAATGACGAAGTTCCTGATGTGAAGAAGTACACGTTGTTGAGTGTGGATGGAATAAGAGAAAATGATGGGATAGGGTGAGAGATATGCATAGACTGCAACACAAGACAGAGGCAGGGAATGCCACAGACGGCCCAGCAAATCCTCATAAAGGAATGTGCACTTTGGCAGGGACAGGGTGATATTGTCAGGTCTGGTTTTTTTTTGGGTTTTTTTTTTGAGTTGGAGTCTCACTCCGTCGCCCAGGCTGGGTGCTCACCACCCCAGCATTGATCCACTGGGCTCTGGCAATCCTTCTGCCTCTTACCTTCCAAGTAGCAGGAACTACAGATATGTGCTATCATGCCTGGCTAATTTATTTATTTATTTATTGTAGAGATGAGGTCTCGCCAAGTTGCCAGGGCTGGTCTCAAACTCGCCTGCTCAGGTGATACACTTGCCTCAGCCTCCCAAAGTGCTGGTATTACAGGCTGAGCCACCAAGCCTGGCCAGGTTTGTATGTTATACCGTGTGTGTGTGTGTGAGTGTGTGTGTGTGTGGGTGTCTGTGTGTGTGTGTGTGTGTGTAGGTCTGCATCTATATCTATATCCATATAATATCATTACACTAGCAGCAGTGACCTTAGTCAATAGTGACTTTAGTAAAATTACTTTTCCACTCTCTCAATTATTTCATCTCTAAAATGGGAAAAAGTATGATGTACCCTCCAAATTCCAAAAGTGTTGTAAGAATAAAGTGACAAATTAATAAAAGAGTTATTAAATATTTTTCAAAATGAGAAGTCTATATGAAAATTATATCTGGATTGCCTCAAGGCTGTACACAGGAGAGCTCAGAGCTTTAAAAGACCCACCTCAGAAATATAAATTGGGAAGGGGAGTTTGGTGCATGGAGCAGAGATGGCCACTTCCTGTACCATACCATAGCTGTCACTGTCTGGGGGCCCTATCCAGCACTGCACCCTGGGAATGGCTCATCCAGGGCTCCTGTGTTCTGGTCTAACTCTAATCTATGTCATAGCAGTAAAGAGGCAAAATACCAACACCCAAAAAACCACCTTGCCAATTTATTTCAATGAGCATATGTTTCCAATTTCTGATAAAAAAGGATTTTCACAAAGTACTTCTTAAATCTTAGAAGATAATAAGTAGGTGGGCAAAGCATATTTGACATTCAGATGAAATGGCAGGAACACTGCCTTATAGGGAGGGCTCAAAAATGCCCAGCTGATTTCAGTTTCCCTCTCTCAGTCTGCCCTTACTCTGGATGTCTGTGACTCCTGCTGAAATCAGGCAGGACAAGGACAAGCAGCCTGCCACCTAAGCACCTGGACTGTAGGGCAGTATGTGAGGAATAAAAGCCTCTTTCAGAAAGGAATGGTTTCCAATCATTGCACAATTACCTTTATTAGCATAATGTTTCATTGTGCATTTTGCAAAACACTTTCCCATTCCATCTCAGGAAGACTGCAGCGACAGAAATTGCTGCCACTGGAGGGGGGAAATGTCTGTAAAATTTAAACCATCGGGCATTTGTTCAAGACTCCTGGGAAATGATGTCCCTTGATATATAATTCATGATAGCCTTAAAGCTTGGCCTACTTCTGACACAGAGATGATGTATTTTGGAGAGGTCGGCGGGGGGGGGGGGCATAGAGAAAAATCACCTTCAAATGGCTCAGCTGTACTTCGCCTTGGGAATAAAGCTTGACAATATTTTGGACCACTCTTTTCTACCATAAGGGCTTCCCTTTAAGAGCTGTTTTATTTTATTTTTTCCTCTCTTAAATTGAACAGGCAGCATATCATCGAGTTTCAGTTTTATCTTCTGTAACACCGGATAAAAGATGAGGCTGAATCCATCTGTTAGCACATACAGGCTGCAAACTGTGTGAAAGCAGGCACATGCACACACACACACACACACACACACACATACACACCCTTGCAAAAAGGGGGGAAAATCCACACTTTAAAAAAATTATCATCAGCAATCCTACCAATGTCGACCAGATAGCAGCACTTTTATCCTTTTATGGGCAGATTCAGGAGGAAGCCAGCCTCGCCCCCACAGAGGCTCTTCCCCCTGCGCTGCCACATGAATTGGGATGCTGGGACTGGCAGCAGGCCAGCCCTTCCCCCACAGCGCTGGGGTTCCAACTCCAGAAATCAGTGATGATGCCCCCGGGGGCCATGACCTGCCAAGCCCCAGCCTGCCAGGCTGGGGGCTGGGAGAACTGCAGGGCATTGAGAGGGTTTCCATCCTCTGGCACAATGGCCATGCCCCTGGGCTGGTTTTCTAGGGAAATAAGCAGGCAGCTGCCTGAGTTTTATGGAGACAGAGCAGGAGCCTCATCTGCACGCTTGGCCTTTCCCACAGCGCTGTTGGTTGGGTGGCACCACGTATCACCCTCTCTGGGCCTCCAGAGCTGCTTTTGCTCAGCAACTCCTGACGATACTTCCTGCAATGGATCAGATCAGACGCAAGAGAAGATCAGAGACTGGAGGCTGGCAGTGACCCGAATGGGCCAGCTCTCATCTCTTTATGTGGGCACAATGCAGGTCAGAAGGCTGAAATGCACAGAGCTCTTTTGGTTTCCTAAACGCAGAAAATGTGTTAATCACAGAGTTCCAAAAATAAGCAGTTTCATTAGTGAGGTGAAACTTGAACACACACAGCTCAGAAGAGGAAGGGTTGGGGCGGGTGACAAGCACGAGGAACAGCAGAGGCCACTGCCCCTCAGAAAGCAGATGAGTTTATCAGGGAGAGCCCAGAGCCGCAGCTCCGCACCTCGGGCCCATACCTCTACTCCTGTGGGGCCTCTTATCCATGCCCTTTCCTCTTTGCTCTCACAGATGCTGCCCTAATTTAGGCCTTATTGTCTTTCTCCTGGGTTCTGCACACAGAGCCAGATGACTCTTCCTGAAGCAGCACAGCTATCACTGCATCACTTGTGGCTCAAAATCCTTTAATGATTCCCCCACTGACTAAGAAATAAAGCCTAGACTCTAACTTATAAGGCCATCTTTATCGAATCCCTGGCCCAAATCCTAGCCTCCTCCTCTACTCCTCTGTCTCCTACCCACACCCCACTCCTAGCCCAGGGCCCCCTTTCCAGTCTTCCCACCTGCATGCCTTTGCTCCTATACTTCTAACTAAAATATTATTATCTTCCCTTCACCTCCTTAATTCCAAATTCTATCCAGCCATTAAGACCAAATTCAGGCTAGGCTCGGTGGCTCAGCCTGTAATCCCAGCACTTTGGAAGACCGAGGCGAGTGGATTGCTGAGCCCACAGGTTCGAGGCCAGCCCGGGCAACTTGACGAGATCTTGTCTCTACAATAAATCAAAAAATTTAGCTGGACGTGGTAGTGCACACCTGTAGTTCTGGCTACTTAGAAGGCTGAGGCAGAAAAATTGCCAGAGCCCAGCAGGTTGCCGCTGGGGTAGCTGTGAGCATGCCATTACACACCAGCTTGGGAGACAGAGTGAGACTCCAACTCAAATAAAAGGCCAAATTCAAATGCCATTTCAGCCACGGTTTCAAACTTGATCCCCAGAGAAAATTTCTTTGTCTTATGAACTCTCATAATTTTACTAGACCTCAATCCTTTTCTTCTGCTATAAGAGACTCTTAAAAAAAAAAAAAAGAAAAAGAGATTCTATACACTTTGTTTTTCTCTTTGGACTGTGAGATATCCATGGGCAGAATAGCACCTAGTTCATCTTTGCATACTCATTCCACTGTGTAATATACAGCAGGTTCTCACCAGCATTGCATAAGCACATGAGTAAATCTGACTGCAGGATGGCAAACAGAAAGCTATTTTCAGAAGTTGCATCTATATAAGAACATGTCAGACAGAATGCAGAGGGGGTAAGGTGGGTGGGCTTGGGGAGGTCACAACAGAGGACATGGGTGACTTCCACGAGGCTAAAGCCAATGGTCAACTCAAAGTCTTCATCTTTGTTCAACCCATTGGCAATATTAAAGACAACTGAATCATCATCCCTTGTAGAAAGTCATTGCTGACTTGATCTCTAGGAGATCTCAGTCTCCAAATTTTCCTCCTAGTTAATAGCTGCTCCTTCTCAATCTCCTTAGTTGCTTTCTTCTCTTTTTCCAAATTATTATTATTTTTTTTGAGTTGGAGTCTCACTCTGTGGCCCAGGCTGGAGTGCAGTGACTTGCTGCTCAGAGCCACCACAGCCTCGACCTGCTGGGCTCAGGTGATCCTTTCACTTCAGCCTTCCAAGTAGCTAGAACTACAGGCACGTGTTCCCATGGCTGGCTATTTTTTTGATTTATTGTAAAGATGATGTCTCACCAAGTTGCCCAGGCTGCTCTTGAACCCATGGGCTCAGGCAATCCCCTCACCTCAGCCTCCCAAAGTGCTGGGATTAGTCTTGAGACATGGTGCCCGGTCCTCTTTTTCCAAATTCTTAACAGGCTCTTCCAGGACTTGGCCCTTCAGTCTTTCTCTGCTTTATCAGAACTAAGTCTTTCGGAGATTTTGTTTTTGTTTCACAGCTTTAACTATCATCTCTACTTTGGTAAACCTCAAATTTATATTTTCAGCTTTGATCTCTCCCTTGCTGGCAATGACCAACAGTTTACTCAGAAGCTACACTCAAATGTCTAACTCAAACTTACCACAGCTCAAATTGGATCTCCTTATCTGTCCTCCCAATCCTGCTCTACCCACAGCCTTTCTCATCTCAGCTAATGACAATTCCATCCTTTCAGTTTTTAGGACAAAATACTGAGTCATCTTAGCCTCCTCTTTACTTCACGCCCCACATCCAATCCTTCAGTAATTTTTTTATGCCTTGACCTTTAAAATACATGCAGTGTCCCTGCATACCCACCATCCTAGTCCTGCTAGAACATGCTCTCACCAGGTCTCCCTGATTCCATCCTTGTCCCTCTGTAGTCTACTTGCCTACAGCAGCCAGAATGATGTGACTAAGATTTAAGTCCTGTCGCGACCCTCCTCTGGCCCACATTCTCCAGCATGCCCTTTACTCTGACTCAGGGTCTAAGACCGCCCCTTCCCATGATCTTCTGACGTCATCCGCTCCTCCTCTTCAGATGTCATCTGCTCCTCCTCTTTCTTATTCTCTTGGGTTCACCACATTGGTCTCCTTGCTTGTCCTCAACCACCCTGGCCTTTCTCTCTGCCCAGAACATATTTCCTCCAGAAATGTGTGTGCTCACTCCCTCTATACTTTAAATGTCACCTTTTCAGTGAGAACCAAGAAGAACCTGATGGCTCTTTTCAACTGCAGCCTGTCTCCCCAGCAGCAGTCACGATCCTCTCTACTTGGCTGCATTTTTCCCATTGACCTTCTAATATACTAGAAGGCAACAAATATTCCTTTATTATCCTTATCTTAAGGTTAATATCATTATTTATAGTAGTATACTATATATAATTATTATAACTATTATATATAATAAATAAGAAATATAAATATTCTTTATAACCTTTCATGTTATTTTACTGTAACAATATAATTATTAATATTACTTTAATATTATTAAAGTCATTTTTATTATCTACTTTTTTTCCACTGATATATCCTTTCCTTATTGCCTAGCATACCTACAGTAGGTATTTGATAAACATTTGTCAAATGCAAGAGTGAATGACTTTAGCTGATGATCCCTGAAACGTAGCTTAAACAACAAATAGTACTGAGCCACAGAGGAAGGCATCTGTAGGCAGTGGGAGCTTAAGGAGAAAGGGCCTGGAGATATAGTCTTCCTCAACACTTCAAGAAGCCACAGTGTTGAAAAGCCCTGCCTGAATTATAGGATACCAGGAAAGAAGCACCACTGAGCAGTCTTGAATTTGCCCGGGCCAGCCAAGGAAAGTTATAAGGGACTGCAACGTATAGCTAGGCTTAAAAAAAAAAGTACAATCAAAATGCAAATTAATTACACCAAAGTTGGTAAATAATTGTGTATAAACATTCCCTCTACAATTCTGTTTGCATTACACATATTTTCACACCTTTTTTTCCTAAAATATTACAAAGACCATATTCCTAGTTCTATCTCTGTTCACCCACAATTAGATACCCTGTAGACAAGCTTGCTTTCAGGGCCAGCTCATGTCAGTCTTTCTCACTGGTATGTTCTCAGTGCCCACCCAGACATAGTGTTTCCAAAGTCTTTGCTCAATGAATGAAGAAATGAATGGATGCCTTCTGAGCTTCTCCTGCCAGGACCAGTCCCATGATATAACATTAGACTTGGCCTCCAGGCAGAAAATGCAATAGCCATTACTTCCCCTCAGTGCCTGCAGACATTCAAAAAGTCAAGTTCATCTACCTGCAGGCCTGGGCATGGTAAAGAGCCCTTCTCAAATTTGTGCCAGTATCTCAGGGCACTTTGCTGCTGTGGTTTAACCTGAGGTAAAGAGCCAACGTGGGTGCAGTCAAAACACTCCACCTGGTTGCAATGTCTGTCCTGCCACACAGGGAATTTAGGATTAAAATCGGAACGACTCCACTAAGATTTAGTGGACAGCTGAATCATGGAAACTTCAGTGTTTTCACTGATAAAAAGGGAATCACCACACCAGTGTGCGGCCACTGGAGCTGTAAGACCCTGTGAAGATTGACCTCACTATCTTCTGGCCTCAGATGACCATTTCTCCTACAGAGACATTCCTTGCCATGTCCTCTCATGATCCAGCTAGAGTGGATCACGCTATTCAAATGGCATCTGTCAAACAGTTGCTGTGGTTTAACTACTGTTTTGTACCAAAAATTTTTTCTAGCATGTTTTCTTCCCAGATGTTTGTCAAAAGACTTTGCCATTACCAAATTCAGAAGCATAATTGGGGCTTTCAGGCTCTGATCAAGTCAGGAACTAACTGGGCTGCAGAAGTAACTTCCTTAGAGGTTGCACTTAGATAATCACATGGAAGATGATTCCAGCATCGCTGGGCTCGCTTTCTTTTACCTTTGGGGGAGTCTTCAGCATGGAAGGGGGTCAATTATTGCTATGGGAAATCAGAAGAAAATAGTGCAGAAAATAAAGCAGGATGCACACACCCCTTCCCCCTCTACATGTAGCCACAACTACTCAGCCTCCTACAGGGCAGCAGCTAATTGGATTTATCTCATAAATACAAGACTTCTCCAAGAAACTGATGAACATTAAAATGAAAAAGTATTAATTCCTATTTTCATGGTGGTAGAAATCAGGGGAGAAAAACTTGGGACAGTGATAGCATGTTTTCATCTAAAAGTCATATTTCAGTTGAACCTGCTGAGATGTTCCAGAGACAACAGGCAGGAGAGTAGAACTGATCCATGAAAATCAACATTGTTTTCATTTTTCCAGTATGAGGATATTTCCACAACTACTAACAAAAACCACCAATGACTTAACGTTTGGCATTCGTTAGCCTCTAAATCAGTCCACTCACCTATCCTGGGCTTGTATATTCCACAAGCATTTGCTAAGGTAAGCAAGAAAGTATCCAGGGTTAGTACAAAGATAGATATAGCATCTGGAACCAGAAGTCTTGGCTTCAACAGAAACAGTCTAGAATGAGGTAACTGCCCTCTTTGAGCCTCAGTTTCCTCATAATACAAAGAAGTTAATATACAGTACCCACTTCATATAGCTGCTATGGAGTTTAAACAAGCTCCTGTAATAACAGAGCTAGTGCACTATCTGATATGTAACAGACCTTCAAAAAATACTGAGTCAGAAATGAATCCCTGATAAGTTAATGCCACTCTATTGCATGAGCCACACGTATTCTATTTCCAAGGTAATCATATTATTGGAAAGGGAGATGGAACACATTTGCCTACAACTCCAAATATAAGCTGGAAAGTAGTAAAAGCTCTAAAATGTCACAGATAGCATGCTTTGGAAGATGAAATAAAGTAGAGATCATTTAAAGCCAGGGACATCAGCAAATACTTCCTGGAAGAAAGGACAATTAAAGTTGAAGGATGCTGGAGTTTATTTTAAAGGATAATGGTGGATGATTATTCATTTACAATTTAATATATAAAAAAGTCCAATAAGATATGCTTGGTAATCTGGATGGTATAAGAAAAGAAAAAGGGTTGGGCTCAGTGGCTCAGCCTGTAATCCCAGCACTTTGGGAGGCTGAGGCAAGTGGATGGCCTGAGCCCACAGGTTCGAGACCCACCTGGGCAACTTGGCAAGACCTCATCTCTACAATAAATCCAAAAAAATTAGCCGGGTGTGGGAGTGTGTGCCTGTAGTTTCAGCTACTTGGAAGGCTGAGGCAGAAGGATCGCTGGAGCCCAGCAGGTCGATGCTGGGGTGGCTGTGAGTGTTCCACTGCACTTCAGCTTGGGTGACAGAGTGAGACGCTAACTCAAAAAAAAAGAAAGAAAAAGAACATGACAAAGACTCTGGCCCCAGATGATTTATAACCTAATTGGGAAGAGATCATATGTGCATATACATGCACACACCCACGCACCCACCCAAGTCAGTTGTCCCTGACAGTGTGTGACAAATGCCCAATGAATAATTCAGAAATTAGGAGGCAGAAAATGGCAAGACAGGCTACACAGTATGACTAGAAGTGTGCAGGAAAGTTTCAGGTGGTAACCAAGTGGCTCTGGTCTTTCCCTCTCTGGGTCTCAGTATTCCCATCAATAAAATGGATGGCTTGAATGACATCAGATTTTTTCCAACCATGTATAAAGGTGTCCTCAGTTTAGAGGTTCAACTGATTTATGCCCTCATTCTAGTGGTTCAGCTGGTGGGATCAGGGTGTTCAGAGCCCTTCCAGGCTACTACACTGTGGTCACAAACATCTTCATCTGTTTCTTTCTTTCTTTAAAAAAAATTTTGAATTGGGGTCCCACCCTGTTGTCCAGGCTGGAGTGCAGTGGTACGGATCACGGCTTAATGCAGCTTCAACCTCCTATGCTCAACTAGCGGTTGTGTCAACTAAACTGGGGTGTGGGGTACTCAGACACTTGGTTAAACGTTGTTCTGTGTGTGTCCATGTGGGTGTCTCCATATGAGAGTGACATTTGAATCTGTAGAAAGAGTAAAGTGAATTTCCTTCCCCAATATGGATGAGCCTCATTCAATCTGTTGAAATCCTGAATAGAACAAAAGGTGGAACAAGGCAGAATTTGCTCTCTCTGCCTGACTGTCTTTAAGCTCACTTCTCCTGTATTTGGACTCAGAATTGGACCAGAACTTACATCACTGGCTCTCCTGGTTCTCAGACTTGGGGCGGAACTATACCATCAACTGTCCTGGATCTCCAGCTTGCCAACTACAGATCTTGAGACTTCTGGGCCTCCATATCCCTGTGAGTTAATTCCTTATATGAATCTCTTTATTTGTATCTACATTTTTTTTTTTTTTTGAGTTAGAGTCTTACTCCGTTGCCCAGGCTGGAGAGCAGTGGGATGCTTGTGGCCACCCCAGTGCCAACCTGCTGGGCTCCGGCAATCCTTCCGCCTCAGCCTTCCAAGTAACTAGAACTACAGGCATGTGCTACCATGCCTAGCTAACTTTTGATTTATTGTAGAGACAAAGTTTCACCAAGTTGCCTGGGCTGGTCTTGAACCCGTGGACTCAGGTGATCCATTCGCTTCAGCTTCCCAAAGTGCTGGGATTACAGGGTGAGCCACTGAGCCCGGCCTGTATCTACATTTATATCTATCTCCTATTGATTCTATTTTTCTGAAGAACTCACATTAATACACACCAGGTAATAGAGGATGTGTTAATTTGCTCAAGCAATGAAACTACAACTGGTACCATCTCTCCTCCCAAAGAGATGTTTTACAGTTATTAATTGTGCTAATACAAATTAATGAATGGAAATTTAGTCTTCCTATATCATCTCAGTTGATTTGAAGCAGAGAAATGAACAAGTATATTCAGATATTAGATAATTAACAAATGTCTAAATCTGAAGTAAGTCTGGAGTATGCTCTGAAATCCAGAAGACCTTGTCTGCATGCTGGTCCTCAGTCTAGAGATTCAGCTGGTGGGATCTGTGAGTCATCTGATCATAAATAAATACACAGGCTCAGCTTTCTCACCTGTAGCAGCTGTTCTTGCAGAATTATTAAAAAGATTAGACCTAGCCCAGAGCTTCACATGTAAGGTGCCTTCAATAAATGTCAGTTTCCTTTCTCCCTGTTCAAAGCCCATCCTACAAGGCCCTGCTTATTCTGTCCAACCTCCTCCTTACCCCTTACTGGTTTCGTTTACTTTTCCCCATATGCGGCTGCCTTTTGCCTTTCTTTGAACCACAAAGCAGACACTCACCTTGGCTCCCATTTTCTTTTTCTTCTGCCTTATACAATCTACGCTTTTCCTTCAGATATTGACATGGCTTATCCCCCCTCCACCCCCCCCCCCACTTCTTTCAGGTGTCTGCTCATCAGACTGCCTTATTTGAACCACCTGTATCAAGCTGAACCCTTTTCAGTCTCTACCTCCTTGCTTTATTTTTTCCCACAGTATTCTTCATTGCCTAACATAACACAAACACACACACACACACACACACACACACACACACACACACACACATACAGGGCCTGTGTTTTGTTCACTGCCAGGACCATAGCAGGTGCTCAATTAATATTTGTTGATGGAATGGGAAAATGAATGAATGAATAAACCAGGCCCAGCCATCATATCTGCACATGCTCAGAAGTGGGAAGGATTAGACACTCAGTCTTGGTTAGAAGCTGATGACAGGCAGGATGTGAATAGGAAGAACTCACCCACCAAGGATGCCATGTTGGATTAGCCCTGAGTTGTCCCCACTCTCCATACCACTGCACTGTTGGCAGGAAGCGCAGAGGGTTCTGTACAGTGGACCTCTCCTGACTGCTAGGACCACATTCACACAATCTCTTCGAGCCACATTATAAAGGTTTTCATGAACACAAGTCCTCACTCTCTTTGGCCCAGACAGCTAGGGAGACAAAGAGCTTTGAGAGAGCTTGGTTTAGCTCACCATGCAACTGACCACTATCTCATGTGACGCCAAGAGCACATGCTTTGGATGAGACATGCTTGCGAGTTCAAACCCTGGCCCCTCCATTTACCAGTCAAATGTCCATGTTCCCAAGCCTCTGTTCCTGCTTCCATAAATGGGCATAAACAATAAAATGCTTAATTAATATTTGTTGATGGAATGGGAAAACGAATGAATGAATAAACCAGGCCTAGTCATCACATCTGCACATGCTCTTTGTGAAGATTGAAGGGATCAAGGTAGGTGGGGGGGGGTAAACCTGAAAATAAATCTCCTTCTACCTCTGAATAACATGTATCTTAAGAGCTATATGCAGAATGTTTCCCCACTACTGCCAACAGCAAGGGAAAGTGATTAACATATAAATAAGGCCTATATTTTCCTTGTTATTACTAAAATACACCATTTTAAATGAACTGCTTTAATCTTGGTGACAAAAGGATTAGATGTTGAAATGGATTTTGAAATGTCTGGATGCTCAGGATAAAATTATTTAAATTAAATGTGCCAGAGAAAAGGTAAATCTCAATTACAGCATAAAAAGCAGAATGTTATTTTATTCTTTTCAAGTTCATACTGCAGTTCACACTGGCTTTTTGGAACGTTATCTGATCAAGGTCTTAGAGAGAAAGCTCATGATGGTGTCCGATGACCCCCGAGGATATTGTATGTGTGGAAGGTGCCTCCTGCTGTGTGGGTCCTCTGTGGGGGAGGGGAGCTTGTCTGCACCGTAAGCCTCCCCCTACGACCCTGTGAGCCTGCTCATGTGAGGTGTGGCTCCGGGTATGTTTCCTGAGTTGCACTTCATTTCTCCTAAATTGAAGAGGTTACCATTACTTCCAGGAAGACAGGGTAGAAATAACAACAACAAAAAGAATGTGAAGAATAGTAAGTGTTTGGAACAGTCCCAAAGAAAGATGCAACGGTCAAAAGCACTGTTATTACTGTTCCTGTCAAGGGCACTCCTCATCAACACTGCTGGGGACCTTGAGTTACATTTCCATTACTAGAGTTCTCTGATGTGATGGCATGAGTTTTAGCATAAGTGGGAAAAAAGAGGCTTCATAAATGTGATTACATTTGAACTGAAGAAATAAACTGATAGACCTGTTTATCTCTCCAGCATACAGTTGAAACACATACTTTATCAAATTTGCTAATCTTAAATAGACTAAAAAGACTTTATGTTTGACTTTCTTGGGTTCTCAGAGTATTAGGGCAGCTGTGACCTCATGATTTACTGAGAACAACTAGTACGTACTGAATACCTACTATTGGCGAGGTAGAATCTAGGTTTTACCCCTAAGATAGCCATATAATGATACAAATGACACAAAATTTCTTTCATCATAGACTGCTACCTTCTAGTGTGATATTTCCCACTAACATATCAACACCACATATACACTCTATTTCTAGTATGCCACCAAATATTACTTTACTAAGAATATAATGTTCATATCTTATTTAACCAGTTGACAGTATATTGGTTAGACCACATAGTTTCCTTAACTGTAAAAGATTATACAGTTGACCCTCTGCATTCTGTATCCACAGAATTCAACCAACCATGGATCAGAAACACAAAAACAAAATAAGATAAAAAATAATACAATTTAAAAAAAAAAAAAAAAAAACAAAATATAAAAAATATTTAAAAAGCCTTTACATTGCATTAAGTATTATAAGTAATCTAGAGATGATTTAAAGTACACAGGAGAATATGTGTAGATTATATGAAAATAATATACAATATTATATAAGAAACTTGATCATCTGTGAATTTTGGTATCCTGTGTGGGGAAGGAGGGTCCTAGAATCAATACCCCATAGATAGCAAGGGGCAACTGTACAGTATAGCCTTGCTGGTTGCCATATGACTTGCAAGTACTACCTTCCCTGGGAGGAGGATATAATTGAGGTAGGGCTTAGACATTTGCCCTGTTTAGCCAACGGAGTGTGAATAGAATCAAGAGCACCACAACCCAGCTTCCAGAAGCTTCAAGAAGAGTATCAAGTTTCTGCCACTTCCCTTGCTCTCTCCTGTCATGAGCATGACACATTCCAAGAAGCAGCTGCCCCCAGCCCAGGTTCCAGAATGAGAAAAAATACAGCACAGTGCCACAGAAGCCAATGTGCAGCCCTGACATGAGACACAGCAAGATGCTTGCTGCTGTCACTGAAATAGGGGTTATTTCTCATTGCAGCAAAACTGACTCATACAAACACAACATTTCCAAGATCAAATAATTTTATATTTGCAGGTAGTATGTTGAGGTCTGCTAAGAAGAAATTACGTTCATCTTATAGATGAGCTCCCTAAGACCTAAGAGTGGTTAAGTGATGGCCTAGGATCAAACAGCAAAGTGATGAAAGCAAGAGGAGCAAACCTGTATCCCCAGCCATAGTTGTGTGATAGTAAAAACAAAACTGACTCACCTTTAATGTAAAAAATCGGCAAACTGCAGATTGATTAAAACACTGACAAATCATAAAGGTTTCTGGGTCAAATCCTGATATCAGGGATGACGTAGCAAAAGAACATGAGTCATACAATAGAAGAAAGCAGAACTATCAGCATTAAATTTCATGAGCTGGTAGCTTCAGTCTTACACCCCAAGGCTGAGTGGCTCCACATGGTCACAGTAAGCTGTCTCAGGGAGAGTGACTGCTTCTGTCTGGCCCTAGAAAGGCTTCCTGAGTTTAGCAGATGAACTATGTAGCAGTTTCATGACAAATATTCCTGGAATGCCCATCACATGCCTGGAACCAGCACTGGAATCAGCAGCAGTCAAAGGGTGTGTTATTTCACCAGGAAATTCAAACATAAAGAGATGCTGGGCTTTAATACTTAGTCAAGGAAGGAGGTAGCAATTCAGGACAGAGGATCACAGGATCTGACAGGAGTGACTAATTCAATTTTCTTGTTCCTATTGTTTCAAATTTAAACCTTATTGTTCTTTTTCTTTGCTTATCTTCTTTCCCTCTTACTTTCACTTTAAAAACAAAACTCCTTTCAACAGGGCGAGTGAGTCACCTTAATCATTTATTTAGACACATTTCAGGCTCGCTCTATGCTATCTGTCCCAGCCTGCTGACATTTATGGAAGGTATTCTGCAGCAGTTATCTTTTAACCAGAAAGTTCAATTTTCAATAGCTATTTCTGGGGCTGGTAGCTTTATCTGGGGGAGTTGGCACCCTGCATGTGGCTTTCCATGACAATTCACATCATTGGTTTCCTACCCCAAAGCAAGCATGGCTGACCTTTGACACCTCCAACCCTTAGGAACCCACAGATGCTGTTTTCAAATAGCGCTCAAGGTTTCTGGAATCTGGAGCAATAATCCTGGCCTTTTCCTTCCATTGCTGTCTTACCAACTAAGTTAAACAATGGCTCCATAGCCATTAGGTAAGCATATGCATGTGTATGTTTGTAAAGCATTGCACTGAGTTGCAGAAGCCAAATACTAATATAAAGTCAGGAAAAGTAATTCTGGAAGTTGGAAGAAATCCCCAACAGTTGCAGACAAACTTGGAAAAGCAAAGTTGATAAAAAATGAGTTGCGAGCAAATGTTAGCCTTCATCTAAAACCTCTCACTGGGTGTCACCTTGTGAACAAGCGTCCCTCATAGCCGTGTCATTCACACCCTGCAATTTGTGAACATTTTTTGTTTTCTTTTTTTGAGTCAGAGTCTCACTTTGTTGCTCAGGCTAGAGTGCAGTGGCATGCTTAAGACCACTCACTTTTTTATTTATTGTAGAGATGATATCTCGCCAAGTTGCCCAGGCTGGTCTTGAACCTGTGGGCTCAGGCAATCCTCTCACCTCGGCCTCCCAAAGTGCTGGGATGATAGGCGTGAGCCACTGTGCCCAGCTTGTGCACAGTTTTAAACTTGTTTTCAAATCTTTTCTTCAAAAATATTCCTGAGCAAAAAGGAGGCAGAATGGAAGATTTAGCTCTATTGCAAGGTGAGGAGATGAAGGCCTTGGGAGACTGCTGACTTGCTTTAAGCAGGTCATTGGCAGACACAGAATAAACTCATCATTCTTTTAATGTCAGGTACTGTGGTGTTTTAAATTTTAATTTCCCTACTTTAAAACTTCAAAGGGGCCGGGCGCAGTGGCTCAAGTCTGTCATCCTAGCACTTTGGGAGGACAAGGAAGGTGGATTGCCTGAGCCCAGGGGTTCGAGACCAATATATCAAAAAATTAGCCAGGCATGGCAGTGCACTCCTGTAGTTCGGCTGCTTGGAAGGCTGAGGTGGAAAGACTGCCTGAGCCCAAGAGGTCAACACTAGGGTGGCTGTGAGCATGCCACTGCACTCCAGCCTGGGTGACAGAGTGAGACTCTGACTCAAAAACAAAACAAAACAAAACAAAAAAACCTTCAAAGACCAGGTGTGGTGGTTCACACCTGTAATTCCAGCACTTTGAGAGGCCGAGGCAGGAGGATTGCTTCAGACCAGGAATTTGAGACCAGCATGGGCAACCTAGTGGGACCTTGTCTCTACAAAAAATTTAAAAATTAGCTAGGCATGGTGACATGTGCCTGTAGTCTCAGCTACTTGGGAGGATGAGGTAAGATCTCCTGAACCCAGGAGGTCGAGGCTGAGGTGAACCGTAGTCATGCCACTGCATGCCAGCCTGGGTGACAGAGTGAGATCCCCACTCAAAAATAAAAAAAATAAAAATAAAAAACCTTGCACCATGCATTCAGATCCAAGAAATTCCAGTGATCTTATCCCAACCAAGTGCCTGCAGGTAAGGCTCCCTGGAAGGCTCCAAGGAGACTCCCTGGAATGCAGGCTTCATGAGGGCCAGGTTTATCTGCTGGAATGACCAGCGCCCAGCACAGTTTCTATACTTTCAGTTCTCAAAAAACAGTTGTTGAATAAGGAAAAGACACTTTGTTTTTTTTCCCCTTTTTATTATTTTTAAGCAAACCCTCTACGTGCTCTACCAACTGAAAAGCAACTGCTTCCTTCCCCAACTCTCACCAGTGAACACTCTACAATTTTCTAACAATGGCGTTCACTCTTGGACACGCACATACCTCTGGTTGAAGTCCAATTTCATCACTCCCTTGTAAAAATTCCCTAGCAGATTCTCTCAGACTTCAGGAGGTCCTGTAGCTTCCATTTGCATTAATCCCTACTCCTCAACACCTTGACCCCAGTGAACTGCTTGTAAGTCGTTACAAGTTGCTGTAAGCTCCCTTTTGCCCTGATGATGGGGAGGGGGCTGTGAGGTAGGGGCTGGCAGCCTTGAGAGGTCCCTGACTCTGGCGTCACCAGGGACCAAGTGCTTTTCTTAGTCCTCCCTTCTCTGCATTTGCTAGGATTTTTTTTTTCCAGCATTAAAAGAAACTCAAGCTTCTCAGAGACTCGCATTTTGCTTTGTGAGGGGAAAGCCCCTGCTGGGGGGTAGGCTCTTTCTGGAAAGGTCTCCAGAGACAAAGCTCTTCAGGTCCCATGGGCTCCCCCTGCTACCCTCTGAGTCAGCAAAGCACTAAGTGGAAAGTCCTGGCTGAAATCCCGACACACTCTGAGGGTTTCTCGAGAGCCTCCTTGTTCCAGCCTGTGGTCACTCTTTATAAACATCAGTCCCCAGCAGGGATGGGGCCTGCTGTTAATCCCCAGAGATTCCGGAGAAGTCCTCTTCCTCTGGTCTCCAATTAACACTCTCCTCTCCACAACATTCACTTCTAGCTTTTTTTCTGACACCTCGTTCTTTCTTTAACATTTCCACCTGTCTGACGGTTGTCCAGAAAGCAACTGGCTAATGGGGATTTAGAACCAGCATTCCTTAAAATTCCCATGTTGATAAAAAACAATTGCAAATAATCTTTAACTAGGACTCTTGGTCTTAAAAAAAAGGAAAAGGAGCAGAGGTATTCACGAAAGCTGAGCTCCCCTGCTATCCCAGGCCTCTGCTATGTGCTGGGGTGTAAAGATTAAGGACAAGCCCAGGCCTGCCCTGCAGGGTGCACAGGCCAGTATGAGAATAGAGCAGTGAGCCAGAGACAATACAAATAGAGTAAATGTCCTGAGCCAGAGGGAGTGCCAGGAAGGCCCTGAAGTCACAGGCTTGCCTGCGATGTCTCCATCACCTACCACTGGCCACATGTCCACTGGATTCCAGCCTCTGGCCGCCTTACTGTTCCTTCAACAAGTTAGGCACACTCCACCTCTGGTTTGGCACTTACTAAGTCTCTGCCTGGGACGTGTTTTCCCCTGACTATCCACACAGTTCCTTCTCTTGCTTCCTGCATGTCTTCACTCAATCCTTGCCTTTTGGTGAGGCCTTCCCCAACCACCCTACTTAAAATAGCAACTCTTACCCCATACTTTCCCTCATTCTGTACACCCATCTCTGCTTCACTTTTCTTCATGGAACTTACCACCATCTAACATAATATACATTTTACTTGTTTATGTGTTTAGAGTCCATCTCTCCCCAGCAGACTATAAGTTCCAAGGGGGTAGGGAGTTTTGTCTGTTTGGTTCACTGCTGAATCCCCAGAAACTGACTCACGAGGAGAAGTGCCTGAGCTATTTTGAGTGCTCAATAAATATTTGTTTTATAAGTGTGTGGACAGGTGAATGGATGAGTTTGGTGGGGACTCGGGGAAGGTCTCCAGGAGAACATCACACCAGAAATGAATCTCTCTTTTTTTTTTTTGAGTTGCCCAGGCTGAGTGCAGTGGTACACTCATGGTCACCCCAGCGTCGACCTGCTAGGGTCCGGCAATCCTTCCACCTCAGCCTTCCAACTAGCTGGAACTACAGGCACACGCTACCACACCCAGCTAATTTTTGATTTATTGTAGAGACGAGGACTCACCAAGCTGCCCGGGCTGATCTTGAACCTGCCGGCTCAGGCAATCCACTCGCCTCAGCCTCCCAAAGTGCTGGGATTACAGGCTGAGCCACAGAGCCCTGCCCAGAAGTGAATCTTAAAAGATTTGTCCAGGCCAAGAAAAAGCATTTTGGAAAGAGGATACAGCTCATGTGTGATTGTGGGAAAATCACATTACCATTTTCTCTTCTGTAATACGAAGCTAATGCATAATATTTGCAAGTCTGTGATGAGCCATGAAACTAAAAAAGGGAGTTTGAGCAAGCTGAAATGAGCCAACAGTGGTGCAGGCTGACACAACATGGAAGAGACAAGAGGAAGCTGCCATTCTCAACAACCACCAGCTCGAGTTATGACCAGCAGACAGAAACTGGGGAGGCCCAGTTCTACGAGCCGGGAAGCTGCCATTCTCCACGACCACTAGATTGAGATATGACCAGCAGACAGAAACTGCGGAGGCCCAGTCAGTCCCACGATGCGGGAGCTGATGGGTGAGCTGGCCTTATCTTTTTGTACAACAGGGGCTGCTGCAGGTCCAGGTCAAGGCAAAATCCCATTAATTCACGAAGTAAGCCACAATGTTTCATCTGCTATCTGTCCCTTTGGGTGTATAACTGCATCTCTCTGAGTCTTACTTTTGCTCTCCATATAATGAAGACCACAGCTTCTTCTCTCATTAAATCACACATGTGAGCCGGGCTCGGTGGCTCAGCCTGTAATCCCGCGCCTTTGGGAGGCTGAGGTGAGTGGACTGCCTGAGCCCACGGGTTCGAGACCCGCCTGGGCAAGCAAGACCTCATCTCTACAATAAATCAAAAAATTAGCCGAGCGTGGTAGCGCGCGCCTGTAGTTCCAGCTACTTGGAAGGCTGAGGCGGAAGGATCGCCGGAGCCCAGCAGGTCGAGGTTGCGGTGGCCGGGAGCGGCCACTGCACTCCAGTCTGGGCGACGGAGTGAGACTTCAACTCAAAAAAAAAAAAAAATCACACATGTGGAAGTTTCTAGAACAATGTCTGGCAGTTTGGAAACACATGGTAAAAGTTTTTAAAATAGAAATATTATATGTAATTTGCATGAAATTTGCATTGAGGTAGGGAGAACCATGGGACTTCATTCTGGAAAAAGGCAAAGAAATCAAGCTATGATTATATTTTCTGAGGCTTAAGAGACTCCAGTCATGGCAAGAAAAAGGATTTTATTTTCTTAAAAAAAAAATAAAATTGTGGCCTGGAAGCAGTGTGAGCTGTGCAGTATGGGAATGTGAAGGACTTTTAGAACCAGGCAGACTTCAATCTTCAATACTGATGCCCCATTTTCAGTCCTACACCTTAAAGCAAATTTTTAAAACTTTCTTAGCTTCATTGTCTTTATCTTTAAAAGGGTAATAAAAATATCAACCTACAAGGTTGTCCATGGGGTGAAAAAAAATGCAAAAACACTACAGTTAGGATTATTAGGTGTTAAATGCATCTGAATAGCATAAATTCACTGTTATTAACATAATTACAATTTGGAAATACTTTGAAATATGAGGGGCCACATTGGGACTGGGTAACCTGTAAGTCACTGGTTAGAAAAAAGTAACTCACATGCATATACCACAAAATAGCAAGCACACTACAGCTATTTTAGTTTATATGAGCTACTTAAACTATTTCCTGAATCTGAGGCTTAACAGATACATTTACACAACCCACAACCCTACTAGCAGGTTACTGAGTGTACGGAGCGAAGGGGAGAAAGAGCGACGGAGCTTTGACGCACAGGTGGTTAAAAGGTGGGGGGATGCATACGGTGCCTCATCCAAGGCACAAGTTCACTCCCTGGCTGCCAGTCATGTAAGAGGAAATCCCAATTCAGATCTATGGGGACGAGGGCCCTTGGCTACAGTAACTGCAAACCTGAGACAATCTCTTACCATCTCAACAAAGTCCCTGGACCTCAAGTGTGAAGCCAGACTTGCCCTGCCAACCCAGAACTGTGTTATACTTCATCTAGCCAAACCCACTTGCGAAAGATGGAGGACTGAGGCTCAGAGAAGGAAATGGGCTTTAAAAGGTTAGGCAGGGTCATATGGAAGGTCAGTTTTTAGATCTTTTAGGAATCGCCACATTGTTTTCCACAGAGGTTGTACTAGTTTACACTCTCACCAATAAAGAAGTCTTCTCTTTTCCCCACATCCTCTCTGGCATCTGTTGTTTTTTGAGTTATTGATGGCTATCCTGACTGGAGTTAGGTGGTATCACAGTGTGGTTTTAATTTGCATTTCTTTGATGATTAGTGGGGCAAAGCATTTTTTTCATGAATCTGTTGACTGCTCATAGGTCTTCTTTTGAGAAGTGTCTATTCATATCTTTTGCCCACTTTTTAATAGGATTGTTTGTTTTTTTCTTTTCAGCAGGTGAAGTGGGGACCAAAGTGAGGCCCAAACTTTACCTGTACAATAACCATTAGTATGCCTAACTCTGAACTGTACCCCACATCTTTAAAATAAAAAATAAAGAAATAAAGAAAATAAAAGGCTAGACAGGGAGTTGGTGGCAGAGCCAGGCTCAATATCCAGGGGGACTCCCTGGACAGGGCTTGTTCCATTGCCCACATGGTTTTCTTGATCCTTAGCAGTTTTACAAGCAAAACTGTGCAGCAATCCCTGGCCGCCTCTTCTGTTCCCTCCCCTTCCTCATGTCCAGTTTCCCAAATCTGCTAAACCCTGCTTGGGTTTGACCGAAAGAACTTGAACTTGAATTGAGTTGTAAACATGAGGCAACGAGACAGTGTCATGATTACACAAAGGCTAAGGAGACTGCATCACAGTTTCTCCCTCTGTGTTTCTCCTTCTCCTTCTTTCTTTTCTCTTTAATAAACGTTTTCCTACTCCCCTCTACTGACTATTAAATATAATTAAGTATATTCTTAGTCCCTTATTTTTTTAAAACCTGCACTTTTTCTTTTACTTTTTTTTTAAGTAGCATACTCAAATGATTTGAGTATTTTTGAATATTTGTGGAATAAGATTTCACAGGGCACTATATTTTTGAAGCAGAAGGATTAGACAGTTCTCCCCAAGAAACATAGTTTAGTTGCTTTCTGCTGGTTAACTTCAGAATTGCTTTTTTGGGTGGTCACGGGTCCCCGAAAGACAAAAGGTCCTTCTGTCTGCAGGAGCACTTGAGGAGTCAGTTCCATCCACGAGGTCCACAAAGGCAAGGAGTGGGCCTGAGGCAGAGGCTTGTCCAGAGGGTGCCGGCAGGACCCTGCCCTCGGTAGCACCTCTTTGGACCTGAAAGGATATACCAACTCACACATGTACAAGTACATGTACACGTACATGCTTACACACCCACACAACTGTCCACAGCCACATATTCACACCCACTCACAAGCCACACACCACTCACATTCACACCAAACGCATTCACACACTCAACACACATCACGCACGCTCACGAGTCCAGGCCTTTCTAATTTTCAAGGGCCAGCCATCCCCAGAGGAACCCTCATCTCAGTGCACCCTGATGAAAACTATATTTACTACTCCCAAGTGGCTCCAACAATCTGTACAAACTAATAGGCCCTCAGGATTCTAAAATTCAAGGTTACTTCTCCACCTGCTATGGTCAAGCCCCTGGTTGCTATCCCGAGCTACTACGGGGTGAGACTTCTCCATATGAACAGGGTGGGTCCTCAGAGAGAGGCGGAGCCACTGAATTTTTAAGCCTCATTGGATTCTGGAAAAAGTGTTAAGCTTTCAACCTGGCAAAAATCAGAATTATGATGCACTAAACACAAACTCTAAAGACAAAGAGATAAAAAATTTTAAAAAGAAAATGAGAGAGAAGGAGAGGAAGAGGTAGGTTCTCAATCCTATTTACCTAAATGCTCAATATTTAAATACCTACTCTACACAAATACAGGCCCTAACAATGAACTATTCCATTTCCTTGGGCAGATCTTGCACTGGCTTTGTGCTCTCTAATAGGGAACTTGCAGCCTTCTCTCTGGCACTCCCTCAACAATGCTTAGCCACAACCTCAATTATAGTCCCCAAAATGCAGAGCAATCACTGGGATGGCCATTGCCATCAGGGCTGTGACCCCTTCCCCCACCCCATGCTTGGTTAAGCAGCCAATGAGCCCTTGCGGGCATGAGCGGTATGAACACCTACACAAACCAGTCCAAGGCACAGAAAGATCAGTGTTGGGAGACTAGAAGTAAAGGAAGAGCCTGGAGGCAACCAAGACAGAGCACAGGGACTCTTCCCACATCCCTCCAGAAGTCAGGGCTGTAAGAATGCAGCCAGGCAGGCAGCATAGTGCTTCCCACTTTCCTCCCTTTCTTTGGGGGTCCAGATCTCCACACCTAGACACTCAGAGGAGAAAGAAAGAAGCCATTTACTTAGAAACTAAGGGCCCTGGGGCCAGGAAGGGAAGTGACAAGCCCAGGCTCCCTCAGCAAGTCAAGAGCAGACCCAAGAAGCAAGTCCTTCTCACGCTCTGCTGGGGCTTTTCACTTCTCCATGCTCGCTCTTCAAACCCTGGTTCCTCCTCACATGGTTAAAATGATGAGTAAGTTTTAAAAATTCCCTTCTACCCTCTCCCTAAGGCCAGTGATGAAACTTGATTATAAGTCTCACTCAATCAAAAATTTCCAACTTATTTTTACTTCTCAGGAAGTTTTCTTTTCAAATTATGTTGTTCCAATGAAACTTTAGAACCTATGTTTTAAGAAGTTTTTGTTGTTTTGGTTTTTGTGCCAATGGTTATTTATTTTCTATTATTTAAATTAATAAAATATAAAAATGGTCATTAGTGTTTTTGATAAGCATGAGATGGACGATGTCACCACACCATCTAATATCCAAAGGTGGGACACTCATGTCTGCTGGAACTTAGGGACACTGTGAGTTCCTTTAGACCTTTTGCAGTAATGGTTCACAAACCCTTGAGACAGTTTGCTCAGATATGCTTTCAAATTTATATATTTTTAAATATATTTTAGAAAGGTAAAGAGTGTATAAACCATATATTATGTATACCCTCAGAAGGTCTGGGACACTCACCTTTCTGCTGAAAAACTCACTCATCTTAAGTGGGATAAATAAAAGGTACAAATAGTCTAGTGTAAAATTGGGCCAGCTTTTGCTTCCAAATGAGTGATTGAAAGCAACTTTCTATTTTCAGATCTTTTTGGACTTTTTGACTTAAAAATAAGAAAATATGTTTGTGTCAGAAAATAGCTCATGACCCCATTTATTATTTTTGAAGGTATTCAAGGACCCAGACTTAAAACAATATTCTAGAAAAAAATACACGTTTTAAAATAAGAAAAAGACTTAGGATAAAGAGGTCAATTATACAGTATATGCGGTGTTTGATACTGACTGGAATAATTGTCCTTGTCATGATCCAGTAAGTAACATAGCTAGGTTTATTTCAGGCTTAAAACGAAGGTTCACAAGCTAGAAAGAGAAGTCCAAAGGAGTGGTGTTTGGGGCTTTGTAGGGGTAACTCGGAATTGTGTTGTCAGAGAAAGAAGTTCCATGTCATTTTCTACCCAGAACAACATATAAAGAGGAACATAGAGGACGTAGCAAAAACTGCTTAAACAAATTTTATTCAAATCTCAGGCAAAAAGGAAGACGAATATATATTTAATTCATGTATCCCTCACAATATTCCTGAGACACAAACATCACCAACTTTAGCTCACAAATTGGAAAACTTAGCAAGCTTAAGGAATTTGCCCCAGGGAAGAGCCAAGATTCCATCCCAGGTCTGTTTGCTTCCAGACGCCTGCTCCAAAACTTCCAGGCACACATGCCACTTGTCCGAATTTCAAAGAGTTGTGGTAGCTGAGTTCTTATCCCAGTCTTAGAAAGACCACTGGTCTTGGTTTCTCTTTCTTTCTCCCTCTCTTCCTTTCTTTCCTTTTTTTTTTCTTTTATTTTCAGTTCCCTCCCTCTCTTCTTTCCTCCCTCCCCTCTTCCTTTTTTCTTTCTATCCATTCATCTATCCATCCATCCATCCAACCATCTGTCCCTCCAGCCAGCCAGACAGCCAGCAAGTCGGTCACCTATCTAACTCATTTTTGAAGAACAGAAGAATGAGAGCAGAGGTGTTCATCCTCATGTGAGCCTGTCACTCTGTAAGCTGAGAACATAGTTCTCTCATTTTCCCATGACCACAAGCTGTCCCAGGGAAAGGTCTGAAAAGTAAGATATACACCACCTGCCTCACCTGGGAGGGATCCCTAGCTCAGCAAGGCCATATGCTACACACACTGCAGGCTCAGCTCACTATTGCTGGATGGCATCCTCTTACGACAAAGTGGGCTGAGCAAAGGACACCCTGAAGGACATGAACCAAACACAGAGATGCCAGTCCCAGGGAAACACTTAAAACAAGAGCTATATTTTACTTTACTGTATTCAATTCTAAGGCACACAGGCCCTTCTGGCTAGTGTGAACTTACTATTTCTTCAAGATGAGTATTCTACCCAACACACGTGATTATTATTTTTCTTTTTTCTTTTTTTTTGAGTTGGAATCTCACTCTCTCGCCCAGGTTAGAGTACAGTGGCATGCTCATGCCCATCGCAGACTCGACCTGCTGTGCTCAGGCGATTCTTCTGTCTCAGTCTTCCAAGTAGCTGGAACCACAGGTGCACGCCACCACACCCTGCTAATTTTTTGATTCATTGTACAGCGTCTCACCATGTTGCCTAGGCTGGTCTCAAACCTGTGGGCTCAGGCAATCCTCTAGCCTCCGCCTCCCAAAGTGCTGGGATTACTGGTGTGAGCCACCACGCCTGGTTAATATGTGCTTATTAATTCCATGCTCCTCACATATACGTGTCTTTTATTTATAGTGTGGGTAGTAGAGAAAGACTAAGCTTTGAAGGCTCCCGGCTGTGGTTTCAGATACCAGCTATGCCCCTGTGCTAATGAGGTGACATCATGCAAGTTCCTTAACACCTCTGGACTTCAGTTTCCCAATCCATAGAATGGGGATAATATCTGTTGCAAAAGCTCTTCAGAAAATGGCCAAAAGCAGGATATGAAATGCTTATTGTTTTCCTGCTGACAACACTCCACATTGCTGAGGAGGTGCTGCTGCTTATATTTCAACAAGGGGAACACAAGACTCAGAGAGATAAGACAGTTTGCCAAAGACCCAGGCTGTGTGTGGGTAGGCAGCATGGGCACAAGACCCCAAGTCTTCCCAGACTCCCTGTTTGTTCTTGTTGCAGCCACAACAAGTGGTCACTCTACACGAGGTGGCTGGGAGCAAGCCTCATCACTGCTACAGGAAGGGCATGCCAATTTGGTTGCCAATGGGAGTCACAGAACTCGAAGGGTGTTGGTTGGGATAGGTGTGCGGTCACTGTTCCTCATGGTCACAAAATGATTGTACACTTTAATTTATTTTGAGACCTGGGAATCATCAAACCAAATGATAGTTTTTAAAAGAAAGGCATTAACTTAAAACAGAAGGGCACATTGCAGTGACTACAGCATCTGTGATGTCAGCTTCCTTCCGCATTCACATTAGTGAAGGTTCTGGAACATGGGACTAAGCTGTTACCTCTGCTCCATCCGCTCTCGCAGCCCTTCTTGTCTCTTCCTGTTGTCATGGGTCTTGACTTTCCATCATTTATTGAGATAATCAAAAAGTGGTTCCCTTTTTGGAAGGGAAAGCAAGGTTTCTTCGCTTGTTTGTGAGGATTCCTTGAAAACACATTTGGCTCTTTCCATCCTAGCAACCCTGCTAGCTAAGATGGTCAGGTGTGGCTTTTTCACCTGTCACTCAAGGAAATGAGCTGAAGGGCTTATTAGAATCATCAGGCTAGATGTGGAAAGGCCCTTTCAAGTCATCAAATCCAACCTTCCCTTTTTACCAACAGTGAAACTGAAGCACAGAGACCTACTCCTGCCTTCCCCAGAAGTGAGGAGTACAGCTGAGAGCTGAGTCTGGGTAGGCAGCCTTCTAGGACATGTGCTTTTCTGTTTCATGCTCCCTCTCTGTAGCACATGTCACGTTCAGGTGCTTCACAGATAGCTCCCCTGTGGAGGCAAATGGGCTGTTGCAATAAGAGTTGAAACAATATGCGTTGAAACAAAGCATTTCCCTCTTCCCCCAGCACACTGGCCAACTTCCACTTGGGCATGCATTTCCTTCCCTGCAGCCCCCAAGGAGGGAGAGCTATCTGAGGGCAGGAATAAAGTCATGTCAATCACTGTATTCTGGTGTAACACAGGGCAAGAATCCACCCTGGACGCATTTGTTAAATGAATGAATGATCTCATTTTTATGCTTGATCCATCATAAAACTGCAATTAAACTCTTTGGGGCACTCCATTTTCCCAGTTTCATTTTAAAAATCTAATTATCTATGCCATACAGAATTTTTATTAGAAAGTGAAGTCATTAAATAAGCAGACACCAGACTCAGGCCCTGAGATAATTGCAAATAGAAACGCATCTGTCTGTAGCGCTAAGACGGACCTGGTAAACATGCTGCTGGGAAACATGGCGCCCGTTTTCAGCACTTGGATTCGCTGAAGCAATCGAGTTCTTAAACCAGAGAAATTAGGCTTCTAAATTACCCAGGAAGGGCTACTAAGCAATTCTAAATTGCTTTTCAATACCTCTATTTTCCTAGACTTGAGTTATACTGACAGACTAAATTCAGATTACCCTGGCATTTGAAGAGCCATCCACCCATATGTTCTGACCTTGCTGTTTCTCCTGTCTCAGTCCCTGGGAAACACCTGCCATGCTTTCCATTCGTAAGTTCAATCATAAAATCTTGGCCTGTCAAACGATTCAGTTTATTTCAATGACAAACCAGCAATCCATTCTTGTGCAAAGGAAGCTACTTCTAGCATCATCAAATATTTTCCCTTAACTCAGACGTGTCAAACTCCCCTTCCATTCAACAATTATAGGAATAAAACCCCGGCCAACTACAGAAACCCTTGTTAAGGCTGTGCTGAGAGCAAAACCCTAATAAAGTCTCTAAATATTTACTATGAGGTTGAATTACAACACTGACCAGTTCAACCCCTGTTAAAATCTGCTTGCATTCTCCAAACACAATTATTTTAGGTCACTGACACACCAGCCAAGGAAATGACAAGACTGTGTACTATGGCACAAAGAGCAAGGAGAACCTAGTTTTAAATTCTGGTCCTGCCACTTCCTAGTTGCCAGACACTATGCAAGTGACTTTATCTTTCCCAGTTTCCTTAACTGTAAAATGGGGACAATAATACTAATGTCACAGAGTTGGAGTGATAATTTGGAAAAAATGGATACACATATATACAGTAACTCTAAGAAAAAGAAGTTCAACATGCCCAGAGTAAAAAATATGAAGGATTCATTTTAAAGTATTCTCAGATAGAATATTTTCTTGAAACTCGGAGTATGTGTTGCCATTTCAAATGTGTTCCCCTTTGAGAAAATAAAAGTGCAGGTGATATGTGCATTGTCATGGTGCTGTAGAACACAGCTTATCTGGTGAGAGATAATGTGAAGATTAACCAGCAGTGCTAGCAGCCTCAGCATGGGCAATTTTTTAACCTTTCCAGATAATAAATGGATCTCCAAAGGCTAGAATTCATCCAAAGAGCTCTCTACCAACGTTTTAAGAGGACCCAGAGGTCCAGTAACTGATAACTCTTTTCTAATCAATGTAACTAAATAACAGCAAGTCTACTGTGAGGTGGGCACCATGCCAGAAATTATAAATATATAAAATCATTAAATTCTTAAAAGGCAAGTATAATTATTGCAATTTTACAGATATAAGAGTTGAGGCCCAGAAAGGTTAGACATTCCATCAGGAATCTGAAATCCAGGGGCTGAGGCCCAGAGAGGTTAGACACACCTTCCGCCACACCGAGGACATAGTGGTTGCGGAGTTTCAACTTGTACTTGACTCCTAAGCCCACTTTCTTTCCAATCACCATGATGCCTTGTCAGGTAAACCATGTAGCTCCTGAGAAAAGATTTTACCCAGGATGAAGTAGGAACTAGAGGCAGATGAGTCAAAACACAGCAAGGAAGGCAGGCCTAGCTCTCTGCCATGTGTCTCTCCCCTGCCCTGCTCACAAGAGCTGGTAAGGGGCTCTCCAGCAATCACTCCACTGTTGTGAGAGTCAGAGTAGGGCTTCCCAAGTAGGCAGTGGAAGGTCAACTGTATTTCAATCGCAAAACACAGGCCGTCTGATTCAATCCTAATGTGTGACCTAGTCAAGTGGCCATTTCTGGCCCTACATCAGCCGGCCCCTCCTTTCATCACACCACCTCTCTGACATTATTACAAGAACTTCTTTCTACATTTATCTTTTCCACCAGACTACGTTCTTTGAAAACAGAAATATTGTTCATTTTTTGGTAATCCCCAGTTCCCAATACTATATTTGGTATAGTATAGACGCTCAACGTAAACTGCATAAATGAGTTAATGGATTCAACATTAATGCTGGACAATATAACTTTAGAGAATGAGATTTCATGGCTTAATTATTCCTAAATCAGTTCTCAACCTCTGGACAGTGGTTCAGGGGTATCAGAGGTATCTTTAACACCGCGATCTCTCAACAAGGCTAGAATTTTTATGGATCCTCCAGTCTTTCAAAGCATTCAAAGCACTCCCTGTAGTCTATTCCACTCCACCCTAAAAGAACAAGCAAATGTGGCCAATAGGACAGATTCTGTCAACCTGTCAATCCATTTTAGACTGAGAAACTGAGGCCCATATGAGTGAACTGACTTCCCCAGTGCCAACATTTGACACTGAGGTTGTGATTCTCTGGTCTTTTCAATCTACCATAATGCTTTTTCAGCTTATTATCAACAAACCTAGAGCATGGCAATGTGAAAGGAAAGAAGGGATGGGTGTGGAAAAGAAGAGAGTGCAATGGAGGGAAAAATAACAGGGAAAAGAGGGGGCAGCTTCCCTGGAGATTGTCACTGACAGCTGACAGTGGGTGACCCAATGGCCCTGATGAGCTCTGAACTCCTTGCCAAGGCCTGGCTTGGGAGAATCTACTCAGCTCTCAGTGTCCCTGACTCATCCGGTTGCATCTAGGCCCTGAGAGTAAAAGCAAACTGAGTTCTTCTTGGTGCTGAGTGAAAACAGGAAGTCACAAGTGGCTTCGCTCTGCTCCCAGTCTGGGTTCCCAGCAGTTTAGGTCAAGGGTGCACCAGGGACACGATAGGCAGCTCCCTGGCAGCTCGCCTCCAAAAGGGGTCTAGCAGTGCACCCAAGGGGCAGGGAAAGTGGGACACCCTCCAATGAGCCTCTTGGAAGATGGGTTTAAGGGGCTGGACTGAGGAAGTCTCTGTGGTCCCTCTGGGACAGGACCAGGGAGCCCAGCAGGGGTGTGTGCATGCCAGCTTCATTGCTTTTCCATTCATTCAACAAAAACTGAGGGCTGACTGCGTGCTCAAATCAGTGTGACCTTAGCGGGGAGGGGGGGAGGGGGGGAGAAAAAAACTCACTTGCTCTGAGCTGTTTCCTCTTCTACAAAATGGGGACAGCCCCTGCCCCACGGGATTATTGTGAAGATGAAAGAAAATAACATCCATGAGGTCCTCTGCCACATTTGGGATTCTTGATTAGCACTGGGGCAGTATGCACCCACTATGTGCCTAAGCCTGTGATGCTGCTGTCCCCTTCCTAGAGCAGAGAGGCAGGAGGGACTGTGGGCAGGTATTTTCCCACCTCAGGTTCCTACTCTCCCCTAACAGGAGCCCAGGGCCAGCAGGAGGTGAAGTTCTGCCAGTCCCCAGCCTGGGCCCAGTGCCCATGTTTATGACTGTTTATTTCAGAGCAAGTAGAAAGGAGAAATTAGAGCCATAAAAGACAGGACAACAGACCAATAAAAACCAGCTCCCAGAAGAGTCAGAAGGAGGAAGACAGGCAAAACTGTCACCATAGCAACAAGACAGTCAGAAGCATGCAGGAAAAACAGTTCTGCTCTGCCTCCAGTCGCCACTGCAAGGCAAGCCCTTGAACCCTGATAAGAGTTCTGTGAAAGCCAACAAGTCACCCTAAGACCCCTGGTCCCCAAGCCCAGAACTGGCTAGCAACCACCCTCGTCACGCTGCCCCAGCACAGGTCCCAGCACTTCAGGGTCCCAGCCCAGCTCCCTGGGGACTCAACGCTGTGCAGATGGTCCAGAACCCATACAGAGAAGACAGTAACTGATGACAGAGGGGAAAGTTTCTAACTGGGAAAGGAAGGAGGGCCACAGAGCTGCAGGGGAGACCAAGTCCCTGAACTTCAGCCCCAGGACCCTACCCTGGGTTCCTTGGAGACCAGGCGGGTAAACAAGTGTAGGAGAGAAGACCAGGCCCAGAAATATGGCCCCAAACCCAGAAAGGTGGCTCTGTCAGTTCTGGAATTTACACCCCTAATACAATGGCTGGGGGAACTCTGGGGATCTAGGGTTGGGTGGGGAAATAGCTTTGGAGGCCTCAAAAGACAAAGCTCTTGGCCCTGGTCTCTGGGGACATTAGCCAGTAAGTCAGGGCAGCATGGAGGAGGACCCAGGATGCTGCTGGGCCATTTGACAAAGACATTCTCGGTCCTTCAACTGGCAGACAAGACAGGTGTCTCCACCAAAAAGCATGGCTGGCCTGGGACCAGCCTTTTGGGAAATGGGTCAAATTGTTCCCAAAGCTCAATATTGGAAAAGCCCCTTTTGCCAAAAAAGGGTTCTGGGTTCTGGGGAAGATGAGAGGGTGATGGCAAGGAGGGCTGGGTGCTAGGTACAGAAGCTTGCTGGCTGGCTAAGAACCTTTGTGGCAGGTGGCCGCAGAAGGCTCCAGGTGTGCAGGGGCTGGGGCTGGGGCTCATCTCTGCCTCTGGGGCGGTAGAGAGTGATGAGGAATGAGCTCAGGGCCTCTGGTGGTGGGAAGGGGAAGCAGAGGGTTGGGGTCTCCAGCGAGAATAGCTTTGGAGCTAATGATAGCTGGGAAGGGAGGGAGGGTGAGTGACTGAGGGATGAGGGAGGATGATCTATGAACGGAGCACAATCAGGACGCTGTCCTGGGAGAGACAGGGCATTGGGGCACAAAGATAGACCTCTGGTTGGCTAACGCGGGAGAAGGGCTCAAGGACTGGGTCTTCCGATCTCCCCCCCCACCCCAACCTCCACCCGAAGGCAGCAGGGGCGGCGGGAGCCAGGGAGGATGGCAGGGTGGCGCCCGCCGAACCTCTCTGTGGCCCGGTGCCGGCTGAGCCCGGTGGCCGCAGACCTGGGTCTGCGCCCCCTACCGCGCCCCTCGCCGCGCCCCATGCCGTCTCCGCGCCGCGCTCACCGAGTCACCGCCGCCCTGCTCTGCCGCCCGCTTCGCCGCCGCCGTGGACGCCTCTCCAGCGGCCGCCGCAGCCTGTGAGACGGCCTCGGAGCCCCGCCCCGCCCCGCCCCGGCCCGCCCCGGCCCGCCCCCAGCCCGGCCCGCCGCAGCCGCCCCGCCCCGGCCCCGGGGGATCCCCACCCCCGCTGCCACTGGCCGCATCCTGACACTCGCCCGGCGACCCCTTTCCTCGCCTGGCTCTGCCCACTGCGCCCAGGAGCTAGTGCTGACCTTCCCCGGCACGGTAGCCCCTTCCTAGTAACTTAGCCATTTGGCCTTGCCCTCCCAGAGGAAGCATGGACCTGCCCTTTCTGTTTCTGCACACCGAATTCCTCCATACTCACTATTCCTCTCCAAGAAAAAGAAGAAAAAAAAAGGGACAAAATCCCCGCAGTCTTTAGAGGCACACTCAAATTAGTGCCCATGCACCCAACCAGATCATTCCAACCCCTAGCCCCACTCCCAAATTACTTTGGATTCGGAACCTAGCCTGGTTCGCAGCCCCTTCTTGTCTGTCCTATTAACAGATTCCCAGCCTTGGGAGCCACAGTCATCTGAAGAGACCACCGAAAAAGTCTTCCCAAATGCTTAGTCCAAAAAAATGTAGTTACCCTAAAGAGAAAGTCTGCAAAAACACTTTGAAAGATTCTATGATGCAAGGAGAAAGTAGTGGATTACAGCATCATTGTCATGATCATTGTTCTAAAACATCTGCCATGGAGGTTTTTTGCATTAGAGAGAGGGAGATGCAGGAAACCAGAGAGAACTGAGCAGTGCCAAACAGGTTGTGAGTCAGAGCTCCTGTTGAGGGGAGGGAGGACTCCTGTGGACCCCAGCTTTGGCTGCTTCCTTTCCCAGTCCAACAGCCAGAACATCATGAAACACTTGTCAAATTCATATGATGTGCCAAGCAATGTGCTCACAGCTGCGTTGGTTGGGGGGAATGTGTGTGTTAGAAGCATAAGGAGGCAAAGCCCAATTTCCCAGGAGTGCAGGAAGCATCAGAAGGACTTGGTCATGTCTCTTCCCTTTCTGAGATCCAATGTACTTCCCCAGGAAGGACTTAATGCTGCTCAAGCCTCCTTTGAGCTCTGAAAGGCTTTCCTGAACAACCTGGGGAGGCTCTTGGTCTGGGTTTTGGCAAGAATTCACAGATGGGGGCAGAAGGCATAGTCTAGTTAGAGTGAAACAGTCTCCCAATTGAAAGGGGTCCTTAAAATAAAAATACTTTCTCATTCTTCATTTGAGTTTCCACTATGCCCTGGCCCAGCCTTTGTTGTCAATCCCAGCAAAGATGACATAATTTTTCTTTGAGTGGCTCTATTAGAAAATCCTTTTTGCCATGAGCTAAACCATACATCCCTTCCCCCTAACATACACATACACACACACACACACACACACACACACACACACATTTCTGATGTAATCTGTCTACCTTGAACTTAGCTAGGCTTTGGGAAGGACAAGGACAAATCAGCCACAGACGCCATTCATCCCTATAAAACACTATCATTTCAGGTTCTGTCTCTAATAATACAGTTCACGTTGGTGAGTAGACTATTTGATGTATGAGATTTCACTTCCAAACACTTAGAGATGGCTTCTCTTTCATTAATTGAGGGATACCTGCATGGTATTGCCTAGCCCATTATAAAATAATAGGGTTTCTAATTATCAGTGTGGAATTTAATAATTGAGTGTTTCCTAAGACACAATAACCAGATGAAAGTCTTTCAACTTTATCAGTAATACTAATAACAAGTTTAGAGGTTATTATAATAAAGATTACAGTGAAATTAAACTGTCATTTGGGGGCATGTAAGTTGAGATGGAATTTCAGATGGTTTTCATTCACAATATGTTTGCTAAAATAAGTCTTAATATCTTCATTAAATTAAATGCAAACTAAGCTGTTTTAGTTTTGAAGACATCTTCCTCATATATTTATTTCATAAAAGAGATTAACTTAATATGGACAAAGTGCCAGGCACTGTGCTAAATGAAGAAATAAGGACACGTGTCTCCTAGCCTTGAGGACACGACAGGCTGCCAGCCCAGTCTATGGCAAGGCAGAATAGGAAACAGGCTAACATAGAGATATTTGCTGTGTGGACCCAGGAAAGGAAGGAATTTATTGGGGGAAACTGGAAGCAGATTCTTAAAGAGGAAGCTTTCAAGCTAAAACAAGGTGTGAGCTAGACTTTGGTAGGCAGGAAATGGGGACGAGGACACTCTCAGTAGAATAACAAAATGGAGGCCCTGGTGGAAGTCGTCCAGTGTGATCACAGTACCACAGGGGACTGTACAATGTAAGCAGAGAGTGGAGAACTGGAACATCCATCAAGAAGCTGTACTTAATCCCTGGAGCTCCTGGGGTCTGGGCAACCTTGACCAGAGCCCAGCGTTAAAAGACTGATGGTAAGTTAAGGGTCCTTAAGGACAGGGAATGGAGAAAAAAGAGGTAGTAGCAGTGAAAATGGTAAGCAGAGAACTATCATCATTGCCTGGGAGCTGTGGGTTGCCCTCCTGGACCAGCCTCTGCTACCTCATGTTTGAAAACACATTCTCTGAAGGATTCCTAGTGTTGAGAACAGTGACAATGTTGTGAATGATGAACTTCTCTCCGGAGACACAGTCACAAAGGCGGATCCCATCCAGAGCTCCTTTCCACCCACTGAGACCAATCTTAGGGCAGGTGGAGCACTCTCTCTAAATCCCTCAATAAATTAGCTTTTCCCTTCTTACATTGGTTCCCTCATCTCTTCATAGGATCGTTTCTATTGCTGGCACACCCACCTTCCTCATCTCAGCTACCAAATTTCATTTGTGTCCATGCCAATGATGTCTTGGGGACAGTATGGCACAATGGGCTCAGATTTCTGTCCACTGAGTATTCCTACAAAACTGGCAGTCAGAGCCACTTACTTCTCTGATGCACCACACATGACAACTGTTTCTCAGCAGTGGCATTGGGGACTTTTCAGATATGCAAGTTTCTCAAGGACAGGGGCCCTTTCTGAGGGACAGATAAATCCCTAGATTTGCAGTCAAGGCTGAGCATAAATCCTAATTCTGGCACTCAGGAGCTGTGTGAACTTAAACAGGTTACTTAATCACTTCGAGTTTTTGTTTTCTCTTTCATAAAATGGGAGTAATAAAGCCCACCTGAGAAGGTTGATGTAAAGGCTTATGTAAACTGCTTTATAGCTATGAAAGAAAAAGTAAGTAAAGGGTGTGTGTGTGTGTGTGTGTGTGTGTGTGTGTGTGTGTGTGTGTCTCATGTGCCTTGAATTAAGTTGGAAATATGATAAATACTCATTTCAGACTTGCTGGTAAGTAGATTGATTCATAGATGAGGACATGTCAGGAAGACCAAGGGATACTGTGTTGTGAAGCCCTATAATACTCTCTGCTTGCTACTCTACAGTAAAGGAATCTTTATTTTTGCCCTCCCAGCACACTGATCTCCAGCAAGAATTATATAGTGATTTCCCTCTGGCATTACTATAATGACTTCCAAAGGTGGTAGGTTTTCTTGCCAATTACTGACTGGGGGCTCTTTATGTAACTAGAGGTTTCTACGGAAACATGGACCAGGCTTCAGAGGGAGCATAATAGATTTGATTATGAATATTGAGCCAATTTTCACAGCTGACATGCTGTACACTTCCTTGTTGCAAAAAACACAGCCCAAACTACGTAGTGAAACTTTGAAATGGTTGAAAACTCCTTGCCTATGGCTGAGTTGGAGCACACGACTTAAGAGCTCTGACTTTAATTGCTTTTCATCACTGAGTGAGTGTGTTGTTCTCTTTTCAGAGCCCCCTTTCTTTGCACATGGGTCCCTTCTGCCTTGAATGACTGTCCATCCTAGTCCATTCTTTGAGTTTCTACTCATTGTTTTGAAACCCTGCTTAAAAGTAACCCCTCTATAATGTCTTCTTCAACTCTTCAAGGCCAAGTCAATTGCTCTTTCCTGTGGGCTTCCATAGTCTAATATGCACACCTTGGTAGCACTTACCAAGCTGTGTTGATTGGATCAGTTTATATGCTGTCGATTTTTGTTATTTGTAGTAGCTGTGTTCTGTAAAGTCATCATGAACACTGAATTTAACAAATACTGAACCATAGCTTCTAGGAAAAATACAGGGTGAGGTTCCCACAAACCTCTGATGACATTTTCATCAACTAATTAACACACAACCTTGCTTTATGTGTGTTTCTGTTTAAAGATATTTCATTTAATATATATTGTTGATTCATTAACATTGAGTTCTCAGTCAACAGCACCATCATTCATGCCTGAACAATGCTTATCAAACACAAGTATTCTCTCTGTAAGGCACACCACAGCGTTCTTCTGCTTGGGAATGCTAGACAACACTTCAGCACTGTGCTTGGAAGTCATTTTAAACAATGAAAACACCAACAACAGGCATAAAAGTGTGAAAAGATGCAGCACTAAATAGATCACTAAAAGGACACAGTATGAGAGCCGAAACAAGAAGGCAGAACATGGTATTGTTGAACCTCAGCTGCAAACATGCACATCTGGGTGACTCAAGTGTTTCAATGCTTGGTGCACATCTAAAAGCCACAAAAGCAATGAGAATATTAATTTTGGGGCTACAAGTAAATTTTAGCAAGTAGGAAAATTCACCATTTAGAATTCTATAATAATGAACACCAACTGTATGTGCCTCTCAACTAGACTATGAGCTCTTTGAGGTCAGGATCTGTGCTTTATTGGGCTTTGTATATTCTCAGAGTACCTGATACATAAAAAATTAATTTTCAATAAATGCCAGTTGACTAAGTGAACCATTCAAGCTGACCTTGCATTTCTTTCCATTTATTAACTTAGATTAAAAAAGCAGGAAGAATGTCATTGGTTCTTCTCCCATATGCATGCCAAAGACCCGATTGGATCCCTGTCAGTTATTTGACAAGATCCTCAAACTCTGATGTAAGGAGCATTCCATGTGAATTAGATTCCTTGTGTGTCATAAATCTGGATAATACAGGTTCTGGTTCTCAAGATAGGTGAAAGAGTATAAATAGCACCAACCACTCATCTCCCCTGAACATAGAAATTGAGGCAATGAATTTCCAGGATCTGGAAAAGGAGAGTTAAATGACAGGCAACAATTGAGAAAAACTGCATAGCTTGGGAACTGAAAGGGACACTGGTAACACAGTGGGAAGGAAGGACAACTGGAGCCAAGGAAGACAGGGGGACCAAGTAGGGAAATTTGGGCAGGTTTCTCAATTGCCCTCAGCCTTGTTTCGCACACACATAAAATGGTGATAATAGGACTTTCCACAAAGGATTATTTATGCAACTGATTTATTGAGTGCCTATTGTGTGCTAGACAGAAACGTGAATGAGATCATGACTATGCAGTTGATCTCAGTCTTTGGCTGGCCAGGTAAACCCAGAAATTGCACTGCATCAATTTTGGCATTTTTGACAAAATGAGTCAGCCCCTTTAGGGGACTCAACTCACCACCTGCAAAGCTCACACAGTCTCCAAAATCACTACCAACAAAGTAATGACACATATGTGGGAGCCTTTGAGCAAAGGCTTAGAGCACTTTACAGGCATATCCTAGTCATCTATGCAGCTACATAGACAGGTATGTAGGGATCACTTCTGACTATACCCATTTTATGGTCTGCAAATTAAGGCTTGATGTAACTTGTTAAAGTCATCAACTGAGTTACAGCCACAGCCAAGAAAATAAAACAAAAGTGTCATGACTCACAAGTTAGGACCAAACATTGGATCCCTTGGACAACCAGATCTTTTTTCTTTGATTTGCAAATAGTTTTGTTGCTTTTCAGGAAATATATTAGTAAGTGGGCAGATTTGATTCAGACACAGGCCAGGATTTTCCTATTGCTACCAGAGATTGTGTCCAATTTAGACAGCTGAAAACACAACTTGGGTACTAAGACTGTTAAAATTATCATCAAACAGAATGGCTGACTCTATAGATCTTCTTTGCAAGCTGTGCTAATATCACACAAATGTTTCATGTTTAAATACACATTATTACATGTGACAACTACATAGATGGTCATTTTAGTGATTTTCAACCTATTGTGTTTGCCTTTTAAACTTCTAGCTATTTCAGAAATGACTTGCAGGAATCTTGATATCTTTTGAATTCATATTTCTCTTCTTTTATCCTCCCTTCAGCCACTGCCCAGGTCAACCCCTTATCAGCTTTTTCCTGAGTTATTTTAACAGCTTTCTGGTTGGTTTCCCTGCCTTCATATTAAGCCCACCGAATTCATCTTCTACCCTGCATCACCAGTGATTTTTTTAAAGATAACTATGATCATGGAAACCCCTTATTCAAACCCTTCAAGGGCTTCTCATCACATTAGGACAAAATCTTACATTCTCTAAATAACTCATGTGACCATTTATAATCTTCCCTTGCTCATGCTTTCTGCTGCATTTCTTTCCACTCTTTAATTCAAAATATTATATCACTCCTCTCTACCTTTGTTCCTTCATTTCTTCTTTCTGGAATACCCTCCTGTTACCAAATGGATAAATGGTTACCCTTCAGGCAGCTTGTAACAAACTCTTTTCTGAACTCTAATCCATAGCACACCAGGCCCAGTGACTTGAATAGTTTTACTGTGTGCAATTCACACACAGTAAATGAGTCTGCCCATCACTTCCTAAGCTCCTGGAATTTAGAAATTATACATAGACACACATATACATACACAGTATTTGTGTTCCCAATGTGTGAAATCTAATGTACAGTTAATAAAAATTCACTGAGTTGAGCTGAGTAACACTAAATCCCACAAGATCCTGGGATTATAAAACTGCCTTTTCAAATCATTTCTGGGAAAGTAAAAGTATAATCAAGCCTTGAAGAGCAACGTAAAAACGTTTTAATAGAAAAGATATGGTAGGAGGCTTTTTCATTGTAGATGAATAAAATAAAACTCCCACAACATTGTGTGATCTTAAAATAAAATCCACATTAATTATTATTAATCAAGTCCAACAGATAGTTCTCAGCTTCCGATGTCGAAACACTTATTTTTCTCATATGCCAACACCTCTACATATTCTTTGTTTAAATTATTCTAAGCATCCTTTTGTTCTTCCTGGGATATTTTCCTGGGTGGCTGAGCAAGCTATAAATAATAGTCATCATTATTATATGATATATGATTTACACAGTCTATTTTTAGAGCTGAAGACTAACCCCTAAGCATGTCCAATATGACCCTGGCAGAGCTGCAGTGGTTTCTTGAGGAGAGTCTTGGGCTTTTGAATATTTCACCTGTCTCATTAGTGTCACTCATGTAGTGCGATGCTAGGATGGCAGCTGCTTCATCTGATGAACTCCATCAAACTGCTTCCCATCTGTTCGTGGGAGAGGAAATAAGATTTTAGAAAATCTGGTGATTTGTATGTTTTTATACATAAATGCAGTTAATTTTCTGATTTCTGTATTTCATCTGTACCTAGGCTCTGGTGAATCTATTTAATGTTGTCTTTTTTTTCTTTTTAAATTTTTAATTTAAGATTCAAGGGGTACATATGCATATTCATTACATGGTCATATTGTGTAGTGGTGGGGATTGGGTCTCAGGTGACCCATTCCTCAGATAGTAAAAAGAGCAGTGCCTTTTATTACACGTATTTAAACAACTCAAGGTCTTAGAAGAATTCCTGAGCAGAAGAGACTTAGAGATAATCTAATCCCATTAGTTCATTTGACAGATAGAGAAACTAAGGCCTAGAGAGGAAAGGTGACTTCACAAAGTCATAAGACAAGTAAATGGCAGAGCTGGAATTCAAAATCATGAAAACAGTGTGTGGTTCCAGGTTAGTACTTTTCGCTTTCCCTGATGTTGAACATTCACCCTACTTTCTCTGATTTGAGTACTATAGTTTATAGCTTGCTGCACATCTAGTATGCTTGTTTTCTATTAGCTCCACAATTTCTCACAGGTTCCATTGGCCTGCATTAAGTCCCATCCTCAAAAAGGATGAAGGTATGCAGTGGGAGATTCAAGCCAGTTCTGTGGAAAAGAATCAGAAACTGCCATTGTAAATGGGCAGAGTGCTCTGTGGGAAGAGCCTGGGGTCCTAAGACCTGGATTCTAGAACAGCTCTACTACTCTGCTTTGACTAGTTGTATGATTGTGGACAGGTCAGAAAACTTCTCTGGTCTCAAGGTTATTTGTTCGTCATGGATAATAAATGCGTGTCCTGCCTACCTTACAGGAATGTTGAGAGAATTACAAGTGACAAAAGTGAAAAGACTATGAAAAGTTAAATGAAAAATCATTGTTCCTTGTAGCAGCTGAGACACAGAAGAATATTTTGCTTTGTTTATTGCCAAAGTGGTGTGCATACTAATGTAATACTAATTTCCTACAGGTGGTCAGGGATTTTTTGGGGGGGAGCTTTTTTTTTCCTACCAAATATCACTAACATTTAGAACAATTTCCATATTTTCACATATTTATCCTGAATAGAACTGACCCAGAGTAAAAGAGAGAAAAAGTTAGAAATAACAACAAATGTACCTGGATGTTAGTTTACTCAGGACATTATGAATATTTTGGTTTGAATGAAGTGATGGTGGATTTAGACAGTGGTGAGTCATTATAGAGAAATTTATTCATTTTCTAAGGAGTCCCACTAGTTACTGAGAGTGATGAATGCTTCGGTAACTAAAGTCTGATTTCAGCAAGCATCCATTTCCTCTTTCTTACCTTTGTCCTGATCCAAGAACTGATAGCCTTGTTCACACTAAGAAGAAATGTCTGAGAAGTGCTTCCCTGATTTCAAAAGGTACGTAGACAAACATTAATGTAACTAACATCCATGTTCTTGTCACCCAGAATATTAACATTTTGTTATTTGTCCTTCAATTTTTCCTATTAAATAATAAGATATTAATAACCAACTGAAAATCTAAATGTTCCCCATGGATAGTAGAAATTTATAATGCTAAATCTCTTCTGACTCTTCTCTTCTTTTGGGCACTGGGAGGACTACATTCCCTACCTCCTTTGAAGAATCAAGTGACCTATTCTGACCAATGGTTTGTAGGCAGTCATAAGTCACTGTTGGGGTGGAATTCTTTATTGCCAATGTGAGACCTTCCAACAACCTGTATACCTACCTTTGCATTTTGGAGTTGTTATAAGCTTAACCCAACTGACACATCTTCCACCTTCATTCCCATTCTTCTCCATCCAGAGACAACCACTATCATGAAGTTGTTGGGAATCTTTCCAATCACAATTTCTAAGTATCTCCTAAATAAGTATGTACACTTAACATACATTATTACATTGCATGGTTTTAGAGTTTACATAAATACTATCATATAGTATTCTGGTTCTATGCTTTTGACTAGTAGTATAGATTTTTAGAAGGATCGTTTATGATAACTATATAATTCTGTAAACTATGTATGTACATGTTAAGTTTTACCAGATACTGACAAATTCCTTTTCAAAACAGTTCTACTATTTTATTACTCAAAGTACCATTGTATCAGCATGCTGACCTCTCCACATGTTTTCCAATATTTCAATTGTCAAACTTTCTGATTTTTTAAATTTATGAAACATAATTTTATTGTTTTCATTGACATTTTCTTGATTACTATTGAGAAACTGAGCATATTTTCATATTTTCATGATTTTCCAGGTACTCTTTCTGTAAAATATCTGAATATATCCTTTGCTTATATCTATTATAAGTTATAAGCCACTTATAAATTATAATTTTATAGTTTATTATTATTTATAAGAATTGGAAAATTATTTTCTGAATAATAATCCATCACCTATTATATGTGTTATTAATTTCTTTATCTAAGCTGTGGCTTACCTTTTAACTTTGCTTGTGATGTCTTCTTTTCTGTTAAAGAGCTTAATTTTGATGAAGTCAATTTATGTTCTTTTATAATTTTTGCTTTTTTTTCTTCTTTAAGAAAGCTCTTCTTGACCAAAAGTCAAAAACATATTTTCCAATATTTTTATCTAATAGCACTAAAGTTTACTTTTCATTGTGATACACATGGAATATATTTAGAAGAATGGTATAAGAAAAGGATCTAATTATTTTCTTGTAGGAAAAGCCATCTGTGCCAACACCATTCTTTCCACTTTGTTTTCAAGTATAAATTCACGTCTATATCCACTCACATACTACATTTTTGTGATTAATGTTTTTTTATAATACATCTTGATCTCTGATAATTATTGTGCCCACTTTTTTCCTGATTTTCAAATAAATCTCTTGGCTACCTTTGGTATTATTTTCTCTAATACAGACTTTAAGTTATGTGTGAGTATATACTGGCATTTTGACAGCAATGTTTATATTTTTTTCAATTAATGTAGATAAAATAGACATATTTGCAATATTTTACATCTCCTGTGAACATATATCTTATTATTTATCATTCTTTTTTAAAATCATTAATAACTTTTAATAATTTTGTTTGCAGTAAGTTTGCTCATATTCTTTAGATTCATTTTAGGTGCTTTATACTTTTATTGCTATTGTGAATGGATCCTTTCTAGTTAGTTACTGCCAATACATAAAAAGTTGTTGATTTATGTATTGTGATCTTATTTTTAGCAATACTGATGAATTCTTTTATTAATTTTAAGTATTTTTGGCTTTTTATTTGCTTTTTGAAAATAAAAAGTTTCCAGGACTGGCATTACTACAACCCGAGGATCAAATCTAGCTCACCCACCTGTTTATGTAAATAAAGTTTTATTGGAACACAGCCATATTTATTTGTTCATGTGTTATCTATAACTATGACTGTTTTTATGCTTCGGTGGTAGCTGTGACAGAGGCTATAATGTCTGAGAAGTATAAAATATTTATTTCTGGTTTCTTACAGGTAAAGTTTTTCAACTCTTGATGTAGACAGTCACATCAATTATAGCCAAGGGTAGCTGTGACTGTCTCTCAAATCCCTATTCCTCTGAATTTCTTTTTCTTATCTTATTGCATAGGCTAATAATGTTATTACGATGTTAAATAAAGGTGCATATGTGGATCGCCCTTGTCTCAATTCTGGGTTTATTGAGAATATCATTAGAATTATGCCATTTATTAGTAGTCACTGTCTTTAAAATGAAGAACATTTTCTTTTATTCATTTGCTAAGTGTTGTTTTTTTTAATTATAGATGATAGTAAATTCTATCTAATGCTTTATCCACATCTCATATGGCTTTTCACTTTTAATCACTTCGATGTGATAAAATATACTTGTGAATATTCTGTTGCTGAATTATCTCTGCAATCCTGAGGAAAACCCTAATTGAAGCTATTGATTTGAATTACTTGCATTTTTATTTATATTTTTGGTATTATCTCCAGAATTATTTATTGTTTCTCTTGAATATCTTTCCTGATCATTCACTTTCTTATTGTTCATAATTTTGGCAATGAGATCACTCTCACTAAGAATATTTTCTACAATGGAAACCATGTAACTTGCTCTAGGTGATAGTTTCACATTTGCATCTGCTAGAACTATGTGAGTTTAAGTGTACTGGACTAATGTATATATTACGTTATCTTTTAGGTCCTATACTACTCAATTGGCTTCAATTTGAACCCTTTCTTGTGTTCTGATTTCTTGCAGCTGTGTTTCTTTTCATTCACTGACCTAGGTGGATAAGAAGCTTCATTACAGCTTTCTTGGGTTAGGTAGGCAGTGATTTTCTTACACATGGTGATACTAGTGGCTGCAGAATCAATTCAGACCACTCAGTTTCAGCTGCAGACACAAATGGGGCTGCTAGCTGAATTTCCCTCTCTGTGTGGCATTAATCCTTAGTCCCAGCTGTTAAGGCCTGTAACAGGTTCCAATTCCCCTGTAACAATTTTCAGTTTTGGATCTCACTTACCATTTTGAGATTTCCTCTTATTTTTTTCTCAATGTGGAATTTTCTTTTCTGGGTCTCATGTTAGGCTATGAATTTGCAATTGCTAGCTGATTTGTTTTTCCATTTTTAATACAACATTTCTATGGTGTTTTGAGTCAGGGGAGAATCTTTCACGTCAGCTCAGTTTGCATAACTTTTCAGAGAACACAGAGACATATGTAGATTCTGAAAGCAACATACAAAACCTTAGCAGAGGAGAAGACTCTCGTATGGGCAGGTCAGACTCTTTATAGGTAGGGCCACAGACAACACTGGGTTGAAACTGGCTTATTTTTGACTCTCAAATCATTCCACATGCTAAGCTAAGGGCCGGCCCTGCCTAGTTACATAGTGAATCCTTCCATTACATTTTCCCTTTTGCTTCTGAAGTACTGAAAGCTGCATCTGACTCTCCGGCATCAGTCCAGCTAATGCTTGCTCTGGGTGGTGCCCGGTTGATTCCTAGGTGACGTCTAAGCCAGCAGTGTGTGCTTAACCACCCATGTAAAGTTCTCTGTCCACCCCTACTGGAAAACATGATGCTTTCACTTGACACAAAGACATAACTGTGGCCACAGTTACTTTCCCATATGTTCATGTCTTTAGAATTGGTATCCTCTTTTTCACAATCTGGGTTAGTTCCTGGTCTTAATGACCTTAATTACAATATGTGATCAAAGTTATGGATAGATGATCTGCCAAAGACTGTTTTTCTGTCTCAAGATTTAGAAATTTGAACAATGTTATCACTATAGTTTGATGATTCTAGGCTTTTAAAGATACAAGTCCCTTAATCCACATTTTAAAAAAATTGTTTACAAGAAATTACTCATTCCTTAAGGTTACTAAGTAATGAAAACAACACTATATGAGTTCATTAGTCTCTAATATGATTTCTTTCCTTATTTTATTACCCAATAAGAGACACTTTCTCAAATGATGCATTTCATAGGCAAAAGAAGAGGAATTATGACTGGTTTCTCTGTGGCTATTATCAACCATAAGAGAAAATTTCAGCTAGTTTGCAATTTTCAAAGTGGAGAGATTACTTTGTTAATGCCTATTCAGTTCACTTTCTATTTGAGGAACTGAACATTTGAGTGAAGTTGCAGATAAATGACTGGAGAAAGCTTAAATTGCAGTATAGTGACATTGCTCCATCTGCAAAATTTCTTTGAAGTTGCTAGTATTGGAAATGGGAATGTGAGTAGAAACTATAGCTGTGTTCCTTGTAGTTGCACACTTATCCTATAGGAAGGCTTTTGGTAAAAATCACTATTACCATCAAAAAAGCACATGTTAAGTAATTATCCATACACAATTCTTTACAAAGACTTAAAGAAAGCTCAATTAGAGATGATATCTGAATTTGTTGATTATATTAAAGGTAGACCACAGTGATCATGTTAACCAGAGGACATGCAGATACCTGAACAGGTAAATAATTTACATGAAGAACCAGTGTATTGAAATTCTATAGACCAAGGGGATATAGTGGAAGTAAAAGACCTGGGAGTCTCTCTTGGCTTTGATGGCACTCAGCCAAGGAAACTTTGGACTCCCCAAACCTCCCTGGGTTTCCCTTTCCTCATGTGATGTTAGACATAATTAGGAAGTTAGGCAGTTATTGGAGAACAGTTCAAATATTGTTTATTTACATATGGGCAAGAAAACATGAGCTCCTGCCTTTAAGAGCTTCAGCTAGTCCAGAAAAACAACCATAAGTGGCATGGCCAGATCCATGAGAATGATAGAAAGACTTCTGGTCAACATCACTGAACTGCTGCAGAAAAAAAGTGAAGGTGGGTTATTAGATATGGCTTCCAGAGGGAGGTCCTGAAAAATGTGTCTGGAAAGAAAGGCTGGATATGAACCAGTAGAAAAAGAGGTCCAAGTTGGATGGAAGTATGTTGAGGGCCTGTTGTCAAGTTATGGAACAACCCTAGGGGCACTGACTCTGAGGAAGAGAAGATTCTAGGAACCAAAGAGAACAACTGTACAAAGTCTCCTGTGGTCCTAGTGGACAGCAATAAGCCTAGAGGTAGACACTACTGTGGGTGAGAGAGGGGTAGATCTCAGCTAGACCTAAGGGACACTGTGCACCTGGCAAGCTCCTTTATTGGAGGATAGCATAGCTATTCTAGCCCTGAACTTGCCCTGACTTGCTATGTGACTTTGGGTGGTCATTGTTGCTTTCTGGCCTTCTTTTATTCATGCACCATGATAGATTTGTATTCCAGGAATTTAAAATGTTTTTAAATTTTCTTTGACTTTGAGGAAGAACTTTCTTTTAGAGCTGCACACATTAGAGGTGAACTCTGTGGTAGGAAGTCTGCTATCCCTGGACATACTCAGGCAGGGCTGCTTGGCCACCTTGCAAGGCTGTCAAAGGACATGGTTTCTTCACTGGGTCACCTCCTTTTGTTGCTGAGGTTCTCTGGTTTTCAGTAAGTGGCAGAGAGAGTGGGCAGGTTGAAGAGCGCTGGCACAGAGAAGAGTTGGATCATCTGGAATGCAGGTCTGGAAATACACTGTTGGCAGCAATGTGAGGACCCAAGGGGTCAACCACAGCATCTGGGAGAAGGTTGCAGCTGCCTGAGCTATTGAGGATGAGGGAAGGCAGCTTCTGGTGAGGCTGTGATGGAAGAGCAGAGCCAACTGGCCGAGAACTCACATATAGAGAGAAATGGAGAGGATGACAGGGCCATTCCGGGAATGGGAGGAGAGACTCATGTGGGCGACACAACACAGGGAAGATGAACACTTCTCTCTCTGCCAAGTTCACTGAGTGGTGGGATGGAACTTCTGGTTTATGATTCAATTTCACACATCTTTTCAGAAGCTGCAAAAGCACAGACACAGCCCACCCAGTCCTGGCACACAGAACTCAGCCTTGTAAGCGAAGGAGGCCAGTATATTATAAGCCAGAACACAAGGCAGTCAGGGACCACACCCTAAAGTCTCAAAGCGGTCACAAGGACCAGGCCCAAACTGAAGATTGAAGCAGAATATTTTAAGGCAGTTAATTTGGTATGTCCCTTAGAGCTGGATGCCTAAAAATGTGCACCTTGATTTTGATGACAACCCTTAAGCTTTCCCTGGAGGCTCGGTTTGTTCTTCCACTACTTGGTAAGAAAAACAAGTTAAATTTTGATGGTTTTCAAAGTATCTGTTAAGGCTGGGCATGGTGGCTCACACGTGTAATCCCAGCACTTTTGGGAGGCCAAGGTGGAAGAATTGCTTGAGTTCAAGAATTCAAGACCAGCTTAAGCAACATAGTGACACCTTGTCTCGACAAAAATATTTTTTAAAATAGTCAGGCATTGTGGCATGCACCCATAGTCTCAGTTCCTCGGGAGGCTTAGGCAGGAGGATCACCTGAGCCCAGGAGACTGAGACTGTGGTGAACCAGGATCATGCCACTGTACTCCATTCTGAGCAAGAGTGAGACCCCAGCTAAAATAAATAAATAAATAAAACAAAGTAAAATATCTGTCAAAGTGACAACATTAGTATTGGAAATCTCAAGAACTGCCTTGTAATCCTCATGACAAAAAATCTACAGACCCAGGAGAGGAATGGGCACAGTTCTGTGGGGAAAACACAGGACAGACAGGACTGGGAATGGAACGATTTAAGCAGAGTGAATACGTGAAGTATTTATTAACTCATGTAGACTTTTATGTATGTATCTATGTATGTATGTATTTTGAGTTGGAGTCTCACTCCATTGTCCAGGCTGGAGTGCAGTGACACACTCACGACCACCCCAGCATCGACCTGCTGGGCTTCAGCGATTCTTCTACCTAAGTCTTCCAAGTAGCCGGAACTACAGGAGCACAATACCATGCCCCGCCAATTTTTTTATTTATTGAAGAGATGAGGTCTCGCCAAGTTGCCCAGGCTGGTCTCAAACCTGCAGACTCAGGCAATCCACTCGTCTCTGCCTCCCAAAGTACTGGGATTACAAGCTGAGCCACCAAGCCCAGCCAAGACTTATTTTAATAATAATTCAAAAGAAGTTTCAAGGAAACTCAGCCTGAGATAAGAATTTGTAGTGTACCAACAGTGCCTTCCATGCCATTGCCAGTTGATTCTGGTCTGTTCATATATATGTACTCCCACCCCTCCGGGCATACTCACTGGCATGGATGACTTCTGAGGAAACCTTCTTCCCCTGACTCTCCTAGGCACTCAATAGTCAACAGTCAATGGCATTTTTTTGAGCTGTTTTAATAATGAAACTTGCTTTATGTTTTTCCTCCCCTTCAAAGACATTCATTGCTGGGACCCTGGGCCATGCTGGCCTGAAGTCTGACACCTGGGAATAGAGAAAGCTGAGAAGCAAACAAGGCCAGAGGCCACTGATAGGATGTTCTGAAATCTGAAAATGGCCCATCCAGGCTACTTCCTCAACTCCCAGCAGTGACTGTTCCACACAAAGGCCATTTTTGTGTCACTTGTAGAGAGTCCCTTCTCTTTGTTCCTGCTCCCTGCTTCTTATCTGATCCCGTGTCTCTGCCAGGCTGGCGCTCCAGTTTCTCTTCATATCCACTTTCAGTTCTCATTCTTTGTGCCCACTGAGGCTCAGCCCTGGATACTCGGAGTCTATGAACTCAGAACAAAGAGGGTAAGAAAATGGGCTTCAGAGAGGCATTGAGACAGGTGGGAAGTGGAGAGGCCCCTGCTTGAGTAAAAGAATGATTTTCTAATTAGGAAGCTGTAGCTCATTTTCAGAGAGCCTCTAAATTTGGAAGAAGTGGTCCTTGAAAAGGGATTTGATAGACTAGAGAAATAAATGAAAAATATTATTTGAATGTAGGCCAGGACAGATCATGAAGTCAGTTAATTATCAGGCAAATTTCTTGGGATCGTATCCTAGTTTCCTTTTCTTCTTTTTCATGTTTCTTCTACAATTTACTAGAAGCCTATTGCAGGATGAAGACACAAAGTCAATTCTAATAAAAACTTGAATTTTCAAAAATGTGTGTATAATCAAATGGCCTCTCAAATCTCTACATGTTGGCTAGCCAGAATACAGCAAAACACTCACGTACATACTAAACACACACGTGTGTATACTCACACAACATAAAACAAAACAAAAACTACCAAAACCTCAATTTCAATTTGGTATAAAGCTTAGTTTGATTTTTTTTTAATTTTGTATTTTAAAGATGTAGGGTGCAATTCAGGGTTAGGTATACAAATGTTCATTATGCAGGTACCCTTGTTGATGAGGTGTGTCCCCCCTTCCCCTTGCAGATTCCCATTACAGCCAATTTGATTTTAAAATTTAGATCATATCTTGAGGTATTATGCAATCTCTTAATGGATAAAAACTGTTGCATCATTTGGGGAGCCCTCCTGCTTAAGATAGAGTCTGAGTAAATGGAAGGGGAAGCTAACATGGTTCCTGGAATTCTGGTCTTTAGAGTTTCACAGGGCATCACAACCATACCTGTTGTCTATGTGGCTGCTGGGAACTCTGGTGACCTCCATGCTGCAGTTGCTACTGATAGATTGTCCATACCTTTGGCATCAGAAATGTACCCAAGGGGACAATGGTCTCTCTTCCCTACAGAATTAGCCTTGCCCCATCTAGTTATTGCCCACTGTTCCAGTTCCTTCCTTTTTTTTTTCTACTATAATAGGTCCTTGAATCTGAAGCCATTCATCCCCTGGAAACAGAGAGCAACCTGGAAAAGTTACACTGGGTTGGACTTTTGTTCTCTTCTCTCTGTGTCAGAGGCTCCTTCCTTCTTCTGACTGCAATAAATCTTAGGGGTAGAAGAGGGCATTTTCCTCTTTACTTTGGGGGAAATCTATGAATACAGTTATCCAAATTTGTTTCTCAATATACCAACATGAAAAAACAAAAAACACATTTAGTAAATTTCTCTGAAGACCATACTCTGGCTTAGGGGTTTATTGTATTGCTTCATAATTCTGTTCTTTTTTGTTTTCCACCAATTAAAACCCTAATATCTAATCTGCATGCTCATTGCGTGCTCTCTCTCTCTCTCTCTCTCTCTCTCTCTCTTTCTCACACACACCCCAAGTAAATTCCTGAAGCATATTGAAGATTGAATACTTAGAAAGGCCCCAAAAAGAAGCACGTTAGTAAAGCTCAAAACCTCACTTTTTTTTAATTTCCTGTACCCGACACCTTACTTACTTACTTGAGTCTTGCTGCATCCCTGCAAGGTGCAGGAGAGATGTTATGCTCATCTTGCTGGGTTGGAAGTGTTAGAGTAACACCGTAAGCACATGGACAGGGGAGTGTGGAAGTCAAAGGACAAGACTAGAGGCCAGGAGGCCAGGGCAGAGCCTGTGGCAATAATTGAGGCCTCAGACTACTCAGAGAGGTTCATACCGGCCCAGGCTGGGACAGAAGGAGAGATGTTTCTGAGGTTGAGCATGGGAAGGGAACTATACAGAGACATGATCACTGGGGCCTTCGAGAGGACGGGCAAAAATAAAAAGGGAAGGAGAAGATGGAAAGATGGTACTAAAGATGAATCCATGGTCTTGAATCTGAGTGACTGGAGGATTGTAGAAGGGATAGTCAAAGAGTGAGCAGAATGGGGAGAAGGGGATGAGGCTAGTTTCTGCATAATAAGTTATGTTTAAGATGCAGAGGAATAAATTAAAAACATAGGTCTTTGAGGAGATAATATACGAGGGAGATGCCCCAAATGGAATTTATTTATTAAAAAATTGTATGTTTATTCTTACCTATTTAAGCTTTAATAACTTTCAAAGTACTCTCTGTTTGATGCAATATACCTATTGAGATGCTATTTCCACTGCTCAAAACAGTTTTTGAACTCACCAGTTTTGATGCCTTTTAGTGCTTCTGCAGTTTTTTTGTTTCAGCTTTTCCACATGAGCAAAACGTTTCCCTTTGAGCACTTTTTTCATCTGAGGAAACAAAAAAACCAGTCACGAGGGGCAAGGTCAGGTGAGTAGGGAGGGTAGGGTATGGGGGACATACTGTTTTTGGTCAAAAACTATTGAACAGTGTGGGCAGGTGTGCTTGTAAATCACCCATCATGCAATGGGTAAATATGTTGAAATAATCTAATAATTAAAAAAATAGTAATATAAATAATAATAATAATAATTCACTGTGAGAGATGAAGGCAGCCTCTCACAACAACACTTGCTGGTACACTGATGGGTTCCCAGGATATTTACCTAGAGGGGGAAGCCTGTACTACAAGGGGTCTGCCCTCCAAATATTAATTCTATTTTTGGGGGGTACCCCTTCATATAAACAAGCAAGATTTTAACGACAATGTGATAAATAAATAACATTTCATGATCATACAATATGACACAAAGTGGTGCATAATTAGTAATTAAGCTAGTGTTATTCACAAATGGGCAACTGTAAGAAAGGTGATAATAATCATCATGGCAGCTTTTTTGCATTTCTAAAGCACAAGCTGTTTGTTTTTCTGGATTTCCTCCTCTTTGGGTCTGGTCCACTTCTACTTCTCTATTAAAATTCAGACCGGGCACTCATCTCTCCTAGGAATCTCCCATATCTCCTCCTTCAGCTTCCAGCCTCTCCTAGGCTGAAGAAAGGGTGTCTGCTCTGTGGGGACAGATTTCTCACAGCCTTTCTTCTCACAAATTCATGGGTTGATCTCTAGCATCAGACCATAAACTCTTTTTTTGTTTGTTTGTTTGTTTTTTGTTTTTGTTTTTGTTTTTTTTGAGTTGGAGTCTCACTCTGTCGCCCAGACTGGAGTGCCGTGGCCGCTCCTGGCCACCGCAGCCTCGACCTGCTGGGCTCCGGCGATCCCTCCGCCTCAGCCTTCCAAGTAGCTGGAACTACAGGCGCACGTTACCACGCCCGGTCAATTCCTGATTTATTGTGGAGATGAGGTCTCACTTGCCCAGGCGGGTCTCGAACCCGCGGGCCCAGGCAATCCACTCACCTCAGCCTCCCAAGGCGTGGTATTACAGGCTGAGCCACCGAGCCCGGCTCAGATCATAAACTCTTTGAGAAAAACAGTACTGACCTTCCTCAGACTTCCTAGAGCCTGGATATCATAGATGTTCAGTAAACGCTGTGTCTGGGGCACATGAATGAATGAGTCCAGCACATTTGAGTTTCCACATCCCTAGCACAAAACTTCTTAGGCATGCTTCTCATTTTTAAAAATTTGGCTTTAAGAACCCCATTTAGCCAGTGAGGAACTAGAGAACCATAGGTCAAAGCCATGGCCTTCTGAGGCTTCATTTGTAATGATACTCTTGGATTAAAAGCACAATCCGTCTTTGATGCAGAGCTATAGTATTTTCAAAATAACTCTTCTGTCATTTGAAATGGGATGTTTCTTTTTTTATAATTAATATTCTGGGTGAAGGACTCTAGGTCTAACCAAGAGAAAGCTATGTCAGGAGCTGTGTTGGCCCCCTGTCTCAGGCACCCAGGCCCAGCCAGTGGGCACTTACAGACTTGCTGTCCTGGTCGCTGTCCCTGATGGTACAGACATCATACTCCTTGAGAAAGGTTTATAGTCCAGACCAGACACCAGCCTGCCAACAAGGAGCAAAGTATAGCACGGCTGTTAGAAAACAAAGCATTCAGTATCACTAATCATCAGGGTAATGAAAATTAAAATCACAATTAGATACCACCTTACACTAGTCGAATGACTATTATTAAAAAATAGAAAAACAATAGATGCTGGCGTGGATGTAGTGAAAAGGGAACACTTACACACTGTTGGTAAGAATGTAACTTAGTACGATATCTATGGAAATTGGTATGGCGATTTCTCAAAGAACTAAAAGTAGATCTACCATTTGATCCAGCAACCCTACTACTAAGTATCTACCCAAAGGAATAGAGATTGTTATATAGGAAAGACACCTTGCATGTTTATCACAGCACAATTCACAATTGCAAAGATGTGGAATCAACCTAACTGCCCATCAACTGATCAGTGGATAATGGAAATGTGGCATATACATATATACAACATGGAACACTATTCAGCCATCAAAAAGAACAAAATAATGTCTTTTGCAGCAACATGGATGGAATTGGACAACATTATCCTAAGTGAACTAATGCAGAAACAGAAAACCGAACACTACATATGCTCACTTATAAGTGGGAGGTAAACAAAAATTTGCAAAGGCATAAAGAATGATGTAATGAGCATTGGAGACTCATAAGGGGGAGGGGGAAAAGGGGAGGCAGGAACAAAATAAATAAAATACATGTAGTAGTGAAAAGGAAGGAAAGAAGGAAGGAAGGAAGGAAGGAGGGAGGGAAGGGAAGAAGGAAAGAAGGAAAGAGGGAAGGGAGGGAAAGCACCTAGGAACATAATTAGAGGAGACTGTTTAAGGCATCTTAAATGCATCCAGAGCTCTGTTTTAGCCTGAGTTCAGCATCACATCAGAAAATGGGTGGTATATATACATATAGATATAGATATAGATATAGACATAGATATTTTTTGAGTTGGCTTCTTAATCTGTTGCCCAGGTTGGAGTGCAGTGGCATAATCACGGCCACCCCAGCGTCGACCTGCTGGGCTCCAATGATCCTTCTGCCTCAGTTTTCCAAGTAGCCAGAACTACAGGCATGCACTACCACACCTGGCTAATTTTTGATTTATTGTAGAGATGAGGTCTTGCCAATTTTCCCAGGCTGGTCTCAAACCCGAGGGCTCAGGCAATCCACTCACCTCGGCCTCCCAAAGTGCTGGGATTATAGGCTGAGCTACCTAGCCTGGCCAGAGAATAGTTTTTTTAATGACCTTGCCACACACACACACACACACACACACACACACACACACACAAATATATATATATATATCAAAACAAAATCACACCACACAAATGGAGGGGAAGTCAGAAAACATTTAAAGCATGAGAAAGACTCATTACTGCTTTGAAAAATTTATGGTGGAAGTGATTAGTTTTATATAATTTACAAAACTAATTTAAAAATATTTTAGCACCAATCTGAATCTTAATATGGAAAGAGTCTAGGATTAGAGACAGAAGAAGAAAATGCAACTTTATTAAGGCTATCTTGTTGAAATAAAGTATATGGCTATTGACAGGCTCTAGAGATTGATATGTAGTACAATAATTTAAGGATTTTCACCAGCCAAATTAAATAGAATGTACAAACATTAAAATACTAGAGGAATAGAACAAACCAAGAAAACTCAATTAACAAAAACAGGACAGGAAAATAAAACACTTAAGAAAGTTTATTAAATAGAAAAATATGAGTGTACTAAGAAGTTCAAAATAAATAATTACAGTGAATATGAAGAAAAGATATCTTTAGATTGGGAAACAGCTCTGTTCTGTTTACAAGTGGCACAACTTAGACATAAAAGGCAAGATGTAAATGGACTCTTTTATCTATACCAGTCACATTGTTGCAGTACAAAAGCCAAATTAGCAGTATTCATTTTAGGCAAAAGGAAATTTAAAATGAGGATTTCTAAGCAAGACAACTGAGAGATAAAATATGAATACAACTTGTAATATTTAAGCATCATGGAATTCACATAAATCATGGATTTTTAGACCTTTAACAATTCTGTCACAAAATCTGTTAAAAAAAAGAAACAATAAAACTAATAAATTATAAAGGAAACAGACAAATCCATATTTATGTAGGCTATCTTAATAGGCATATTTCTGAAATCAGCAGATTAAGTAAACAATAACAAAGGATTGAAAGCTGAGTGTTAGACCCTTCCTTCAGTGGTGCGCCGCAGATGGGACACTGAAGTGCTGAGATATTGATCCACATGGCTATGGGGTGGCCTGGTGGGACCTGAGGCAGCCACAGTTTAAAACCAATTACCTCAGACTTCAAGCAGCTTTGTGCATTTTCTGAGCGTGCCACACAAATAAATTTCTATGTGAGCTGGGCTCTAACCTAAACATTTTTTTGAATGACTAAGGATTATTAAATAGGATTTGATACATGGTATGATAAAAATATGTTGTGATATCATATATATTTGCATTATATGTATTTACATTCATTTTCTATGAAACTTGTTACCGATAAAGAAGAGGAAAATTTTCTTTTAACAATTGAAATATATTTTTTTAAAATGGCAATGTGTTAGCTCTTAAAGAAAATCTTAATAAAATATAAAAAAGAAAACATGGTATACATCTAATTATCTGGCTATATTTTACAAGCTGTAGAATGTTGGTTTAGTAGTATTCATTGGTAGTCTTATTTTCACATAAGAGAAAAAATAATGATTCAGACTAAAAGAAGGAAACATAAAATGATATGAAAAATCATCAAAACAAATCCAAAAAAAGAAGGCTATTTTGAAAAAGATAAAAACCAAAAATATAGTAAATTTTTAAAGCAACAAAAAAACCTGAACAGTGAAATGAAGTGATGGAGGTTATTTTTTGGAAAAAAAGTGATAAAATAGGAAATCTATAGCAAATTAATTTCTCAAATAAAAAATAAAGCAATAGAAATGAATAACAATAAAAATGAAAATGAACAAATATAAAGAAGAAAATGGTAACCAAAAATGATTTAAAATGATAGAGAAATAATATTCATTTTTTGGGTCAAAAGCTGAAAAACCAGAAGACATGGATGATTCTTCTAATAACATAATTTAATAAAACAAAATCAATAAAATGCCTATCAAATCTAAAAAGCACACTGGTCTATTAACATGGAAAATATATAGCCAAGATCTAGTCCTATAAAACACCTATCCAGATTGCTTTGTTAAATGAGATAATTATTGTGTTATATTTACTGTTCTACAGTTAAATTATTAAACTGTACAGAAAGACATGAACAGTTCACAGTCAATTTAATGACATCCTGATACTAAAACCCAAACAAGGCTAACACACATTCATGCACGTAAAAACACTCACACACAATCTTGGCCAATCTCACAAACATATATGCAAAAGTAAAAAATAGCATGCTTATAAAATCAAATTTTGCATTGAATTAAAAGCATAATGCATTATGAATATTTAAGGTTTCTCCCTTTCTACCTTTCTATCTCTGTTATATAATAATGATGTTTCATCAGGAAAACAATTAATGAAATTCACTATTAACATATAGAAGAATGAGAGCCATGGGATCATCTTAACAGATGTCAGAAGACATTCCTCATTAACCACACACACATACATTCCTCAGTAAGCTGACATACAGAAATATCCTCACTCTGATATTGTATATTTATGTAGTTACATAATCCATCCAATGAAATTTATTAAATCAGAGAAAAAAGTCATAAATATTAGTGGAGAAAAAATGGTATTTGCAGATCATTTAATTATTTGGACAAATATAAGAATAAATAATTTTGTTAGGTGAGTGGACTCAATATCAACACAAAATTTTAATAAGTTCCAATATATAATAATTACAGCATGGAAATTATAAGGGAAAAACATGTACTTTTAATTGTAACACAAATGAACTAAATATGCTTAGGGAAAATCCTAACAAAAATATTCATAACTTATGTGAAATTAAATTAGAAAACTACAGAAGGATATAAAAAGAACATTAGAATAGGAAAGACCTAATATTATAAAATGTAACTTCACCATAGCTCAATCTATAAATTAAATGCAGTCCTACTTGGTATTTCAACAGGAGTGTTTTGTTTTTAAAGTAATATGACAATCTTATTCAAGTGTTCATATGGAATTTAAATATAACCAGTACAGTTAACCAAGCGTGACATATGACATAATAAAAACTCAAATCCCTTTAAATGTCTTAAAGGAGGTAATTTTTTCTGTCTTGGATGAAAATTCCAGGAGACACATAGTTTTTCTCCTCACTCTTAGATAACAGATACTTTTATGATCAATTTAAGTTTTAAATTATCTCAATCCAGGATTAGAATCTGAAGTCCAGGATTGTAAGTGAAACTCCAAACTTAATTTAAGTTTAAATTCAACCCTTCCCCAGATTGAATATATTTCAGGAAAGAAGCCCTCCACGCCCATTACTTTTTTATTTCTCCACCTTACACTACCCCATCTTCTGCTGTCCTCATCTCCTACACTGGCCTGTTAGACAATTTCTAAACCTACAAGTTCAGAGATTGAGAGTGAGGAGTAGTAAGGAAATAAGAAAGTTCTTAAACTGGTCACTTGGTAGATGACTTCATGTGTTGTGGCTGGGAGATGTAAGCTGTTCATCACTTGGATATTATCTTGCTGGAGAGCCTATGGCCTAAGAAGCTCTCACCTGTGGTTCCCAAGTAGATGACATTTAGGAGTACCCATCTAACTTCAATTGGAAAAGATGTTTTGTTTTATTTAGGAATGAATGTTAATTTTATCAAATGTCTGCTTGCCCTCTGTAGAAATTATACAGTTTTTCCTTATCTTGTTAATGCATTAAATTACTTTGACTTCCTGATTTCAATTACCTTTGCATAACTAAAATGAATACTACTTGTTCCATTTGCTAAATTGTCCAATAAATGACATCCATTCTGCCCTGAGTTACCTTACAGAGAAGTTTTTTTTATAAATGTTGAAATATAGTCTGCTTTAATAATAGGTTATTTATCTATATACATACATATATTTTTCAAATATCTTAGGTCTATGGTTTTGTTTTTAAGTACATTTATAACATGTTGGTATCTGTATTCAGCTATAAAAATAATTGGGAAAATTTCCATCTCTTCCTTTGCTCTAAAAATATTAAATAGCATATGAATTGCTAGAGGTCTACTTTTTAAAATATTTTGCACTAGTGCCATTTTAAGGGACTAGTTTTAAGTGTTTTTCAAAATTACTGGTTTATTTAGATTTTGTTTTTCTTAATAAGCCAGTTTTGGCAATTTACATTTTCATTAAAATGAACGAGATTTTAAAAATCATTAGCATTCAATTATACATGAAATTCTCTTATAATTTTTAAAATCTCCTTTAAAGATCTGCTTATGCTTTTTTTTTTCTTTTTTTTGAGTTGGAGTCTCATTCCATCACCTAGGCTGGAGTGCAGTGGCCTGCATACTCACAGCCACCCCAGCGTTGACCTGCTGGGCTCTGGAGATACTTCCGCCTCAGTCTTCCAAGTAGCTGGAACTGCAGGCGCGCACTACCACACCTGGGTAATTATTTATTTATTGTAGAGACGAGGTCTCACCAAGTTGCCCAGCTAGTCTCGAACCCACGAGCTCAGGCAATCCACTCGCCTGGACTTTCCAAAGTGCTGGGATTACAGACTGAGCCACTGAGCTCGGCCTGCTTATGCTTTTTAATTGTGCTTTATCTCTTTTTTCCCTGCTATAATTTCCTAGAGAATCATCGTTGCTTTCTTCCATCAATTCTGCTTTTTAAAAAAAATTTAAAAATAACTTTTTATTTTTTCTAACACACTATATTATGGTTTTATCTTTGTAAATTTATTACCAGTTTTTTTCTTCAGTTAACTTTTTGACTGTGATGCCTATTTATTTATTCTCAATCTTTTTTATTTAGTAAAGAAAAATCTTTAAGATTATGGAATATTTTTAGATATGTAAATTACATACATTTTTAAGTGTTCTGCTTTTATTGTAGTTAATTCATTGATAATATGTGATGTCAATTTTTAATTCTCTTTAAACAAAAAGTTATTTAACAGAGTTTTAATTTTTTTTTTAATTTAAGTTTATTAGATTTTTTGCAATGTGATCAATACAAAAACAGTTTAAGGGCTGAGAGAAACTGGAGGAACACCAACAGTGTCTGCCATTTAAAATAAACTGTTTTGATTTTATTTTCTTAAGTTATTTCTTCACTGGGTGCCATTTATCCTGTTAATGTATGTAGTTGACCACTTTGAGGCCTCTTCCTTTTCTATAAGCAGGGACAAAGTGGCCATTTTATCAAAGACCCACATTTATGCTACTGGTCAGTGCTGGATCAAGCACAGAAAATGTTCACATGTGTGTTTTCCTTTTAAAAGATTACCTGGAGTCTCCTGATGGCACTTGCCATCGTGAGTTTCTCAAGGAGACTTCTGACCATTGAAAAAGCAAATGCTTTAATCAGGGATGGAACATTTCTTAGATGTTCTCCAGCTTTTCTTTTGATCTGGGTTTTACATGGACTTTCACCTGACAAGCTCACTTTTGAAAATGTCAGAACTCAGTGGAAGTCAATATCCACAATACCTGGTGATCAGATTTGTGTACAGTGTAGTTCCAGGCCTGAAACTTTATTTCATTAGCATCTTTCTATCTCTTATCTTACAGGGTTCCTGACTTCTTTGCTTTAATTAGGACATGGAATTAGAAAATAGATGATTTAATCTGATAGGATAAAAAACAGAGAGAAACAAATGTGCAGTCCATAAGATATTATATATTGTGTAATGTACTTAATAAAATAGCTAATAATCACTATTCACTTTTACTCAATTCCACAGACTGTCACAAAATCTCTATTATGTGTCAGGCAAAGCGTTAGGTAAAGGGAGTAAATAGTTGAAAAGTCATATCCATTTTATTGTGAGACTTAGAATCTGGTAGGGCAGGACTGGGAAAGGTTTATGTAGAAAGGGTTTGAAATAGAATGCTCTGTAGAGGCAGTGCTTTCCAAACCTAATGACACATCAAGTTATTTAGGGTGATTGGGGGAGTGGCAGTTGGGGAAGGGAGGAGGAGAATGAGGGGGTATGTGCAAATAAATTTTGGTATCTTTATGAGCCATTATTAGAATGTTGGATTTAAAGCATTAACATTTTAAATGGGGATGTATCATGACCAACTATGTATAAGTCTGCTTGGATTGCTATGAAAAATATCTCAGATTGGATGGCTTTGTTACCAAAATGTCAGGTGTTCTGTCAGGGTCTTGTTGCTGGCCACACAAAAAGCTAATCACTGAGACGGGTACTGCCAGGAAAGAAAGCTTTTATTTGGGTGATATCGCCAACGAGAACAGGAGATTGTCTCCAATCCATCTCCCAGACCCACTGAAGTCAGGGGTTTATATAGTGAGGCAGGAATGTAGAAAATAGGAATTAGGGAGGGGTAAGGAAGAGGAATTGGTAAACAGGAGTTGGTAAATAGGAGGAGTCTGGCATCTCATTGTCTGGATGTAGTGATCTGGTAAGTTTCAGTTTTCTGATACTCTGCCTTTGCCTGAGGATTGGTTTCCTGAGAAAGGAAGAAAAATAAAACAGATGTAAGTTTCAAGCTTTAAGCCTGGGAGGGTCAATTTCTACATTTATTCAAAAAGCAGTAGCTATTTGTTCTATGGGAAAGTTGGGCTGGTTTGACTCCCCTTTTCTATCTATTAATTTTTCAATCCTGGGGAATATGGTCATTGATATTTCTAACTGCTTTATGCTGAGGAGGGGTATTGTGGGATCCAAATTTAAAAATACCAAAGAATATGGAGCAGAGCCCTTGGGGAATGCAAGAGAATAATTCTGAAAAGTGTATATATCTTTTATGATTTTTAAAAGCCAAAAACCCAAAAGTGATGTTAATATTATTGTCATAAAGCCAGTCCCACATGGTTTGCATACGGAGCATATCAGCTGCTGCATTTGGTATGCTCCATTTGGCATTCATAGGTGGAGTTGGACAGTCCCCCTTGTCAAGGTAAACAGATCTTACAGTGGCTTTTATCCAGTCCTCCAAGCTGGCTGTTCCCATGGGAATAACCTCCTGTGTATTTGGATCATATGTACCCATCTGTGATTGTTCGATAGTGAGCTGTGGGCCCTGCATTAACCCAAACAAGCTCTTTCACTTTGCAACATTTAAAACCAAAAACATTGCTCCCAAATTAGTTACATTCACAATCCATTCCAGTAAAGGTTCCTCAGGAAGGTGATGATACTGACCTATAAAATGGAATAATTCTTGTACATGATATCTTCTGATTCCAATAGTTACTTGGTTGTGCTCTTCCCTCACATGGACTACTTTCTTGGTAACCCCATGTCACAGAGGTACTTTCTGGTGTCCTGGCATAATTTCCCTTTTGTGGGTAGCTTTGTGGTCGATCTGAGCCCAGAAATACCCTATCTGATCTTGGTTCCAGTCTCAAGACCCAACCAAGCACTCTCTTACTTTTATTTTAGCTATTATAGATAAAAATAACTATGGGATTGAATATTTTGCTTTCTCCTTATTAGTGTGTACTTCCTGTTAGAAAGTGACATTCTTTACTTACCAGAGGATGGGAATCCTGTAAAGAAACTGCATAGATGAGATATGAGGCCTGTCTTTCCATGGAGGTTTTACCGTTTTATAAAGTAAATCTCAATTTCTCAAAACAGTCTGCTAATATCTGAAAATATGTTATGTTTTGCTATACAAGAAAACAAATTCTTATTGAATTTATGCAAAAACCCATATTGCCATAAATTAAGAATGCTCACAGTTCCCAAATTCTGAAGAAATCAGCTAGAAAGATGTAAATATGCCTCAAATTTTATTTATAAGAGTATACTTTACTAAATTGTTAAAGGCTATAAATAGCTCAAAAGAAAAAAAAGGTTTTTTTATACTCTTAAAGACAAAACAAAAAGAATAGCAATGTTTTAAATACAAAAGTCATTAAAATTATTTCAGCACTCTGTTAATTCAGTCCATGCAATTAACTACTGTTCTGGATACTAAGCTGACAAACCTCATGAATATATCAGCTTTCTCATGATAGTCCTCGAAGTTTTCTCTCTTGTCATATGGTACGATCTCCAAAGTTATCTGAAATCTGCATTCTTAGCCAGGCTTGGTGGCTCAGCCTGTAATCCCGCGCTTTGGGAGACTGAGGTGAGTGGATTGCCTGAGCCCGCGGGTTCGAGACCTGCCTGGGCAACTTGGCGAGACCTCATCTCTACAATAAATCACAAAAACACAAGCAAACAACAACAACAAAAAATTAGCTGGGCGTGGCAGCGCGCGCCTGTAGTTCCAGCTACTTGGAAGGCTGAGGTGGAAGGATCGCCGGAACCCAGCAGGTTGAGGCTGCAGTGGCCGGGAGCAGCCACTGCACTCCAGTCGGGGTGACAGAGTGAGACTCCAACTCAAAAAAAAAAAAAAAAAAGAGTCCTTTTCTTAAGCTACCCTTGAGAGGCAGATTTTGAATTGTAGCTCATTCTAAACTTCTTTTTGAGAAGATTCAAAGTAAAACAATAATTGTGGATGCTTAAAACAGTCATGGTTAAAGACACAAATGACAAGAAAATTTAGTTATTTTTGTGGCATGCCACAATTTAACATAATAATTATAATTATTACTAATAACTTATACTGTGACATATCAGAATTTTAGGAATTTCATACAATTTTGGAACACATAAATAACACATTTATGTAATATAACCCAAAGAAAGTTAAACATTATTTCATATTTGAAAATGCTTCCTGTATAATTGTAACATACCAAATAAGCCTAATATGTCTCTTTGAACTTCAAACTTCAGGGAACTTAATAACTAAAAAAAAAAAGTCAGTTTGAGGGAAAAAATACTTAATTTAGAATTTGAAATTTTGCTTTTGGAAAGTTTGTCAAATAGCAAATGTAAAACATTTTATCTCACAAAATAGGATTATAGGTCATTGTAAAACAGCCATTCATTTAGCCAAAATGATAATTAAAATATTTCAAAAAAGAAAAAAATCTTTACTCTCTGATAGAGAAGAAACTCAGTTTTCAAAACAATAAGACCTAATAAAGATAGCATGAGGCCAACTAAGTCTGTCCTTTCTCTCCTCCTTTTTCCCCAGCATTTTTTCAATGGATAAACACAAATCTTCTACTCTCTCTTATTAATATTACACAAACTTTTTGTTCATAAGAGAAAACAAAACTTTATCTCTGCATAGTGCATTATTGATATTAAAGCTAATTTAAATAAAACCCTACAAATAAATCTATTCGATTTTAACCAGCTCCATCACAAAACAAGATTTCCACAAACATTTTACAATCCTTCACAATTTTCCCATTAATGGGTAGATCAATGCTCCAAGAAAACCCTGCTATTCCGACATAGGGGCCCAGATGCTGGTCCTGAACCAGTATGCTTTTGATTCTAATGTTTACTTTGTAGAAACACTCTGAACTAATTTTATCCCTCAAAATCAGCCTCTACAATCTCATACACCCACTTCTTCCACGACAGACTCTGGGCCTAGAGTGAATGAATAGTTTTAATTTCTAGCCCTGTGTCTCACGTAAATAGTTCATTTTGATTATCACCTTCTCTCAGGTCTAAAGATGAGGTCTTGCTGATGTGGTTTGAGGTGTCAGTGCCGTTTTCAGACCCAGGAGTCAAAAGTCTGTAACTTAACAGTACAAAAATTAGTTAATAGAATGTTTATCAAAGATGTTAAAAGACTCAGAACATTTGATCAAAACTGAATCACAGGCCATTGTAAAATAATAGTTATTTATTTAACCATGTGATAATCAAAAATCTTTTGAATCTCAGCTTAGTGGTAAATAAAAAACCCTAATGACAATTGCATAGGAATTATCTTGCTAAAACACAAAATCTGTTTCTTAGACCATTTACCAAAATGCAAAGAAAAACCTTTTGTGTGTGATTGTTTCCCCTTATGGGAAGGAAACCCATTTTGATAACCTAAACGTCAAACCTGATAAAAAGAGCACATGAATTAATCAGACGGAGGAAGAGTGTGTCCAAGGTCATGAATGAAACAAGAAACTAGAAGACTAATACCTTGAACAGGGGCATAAATGGCTTTTAGTACACCATGAGAAGATTTCCAATTACATGGAACAATTTGGACATATAAAGAAAAGTTAAGAGCCCAGAATCAAGTTATACTGGAAAAAACATTGCTTTTCTAGATTTTCAAGATAAACATCTCAGCATCAGTCCACAACACAGTTAGAATCAGAGGAAAAGAAGTCATAGGAACTGAAAAAAAGCTGAAGGAAGAAGTTATCATCTCAAGCCTTTTCAGAGAAGAAAAAACTGAAAGCAGGAAGGTACAACAAATATGCACTTCTGAGATACACTTTCTCATACAAAATCATTCTCTTTTCCTTATAAGCAAAAATACATCTTTATAACTGTTTTTTTTACATATCTCTCTCCTACTTAATGGTTCCTCTTTTCCTTGTTTCATAAATAATTCTTTTAAGCACATAATCTGAATTACCTTTAGATAACTTCTCAATTATATAAAATGGTACTTTTTCTCAATAAGGACACATCTTTTGGCACATTTTTAATATAGAATTATGTATTAGCAAGAATTCTTCTTCTTAGTAACCTTAGATTTTAGTGAAAAACCTAGAAAGAAAGAAATTCTAAAGTGTCTATTAGAGATTAGTATTTGATAGGTGAGAATATTTCACAATTTTTGAAAACACATTTTCTCATATCATATCTCTTTCTTGTTTGAAAATGACCTAGGCATCTAACAAGCATCCAAAATAATTTCAAAATTTTTAATTACACAAAAGGCTTACCTACAACATTCACCCCATTTATATTTCATTTATTTTTAGCAGTTTATCTAGATTACTTATGAAAACTGAGATATTAGACAAAGCTGCTTATTATTTCCTTGTTAATCACTTTTATAATCTGTGTATGTTAGAAGTTTACCTATGTAAGAAACTTAAAGTTAAATACATGGGTATTTTCACCAACAACTTTGAATATTCAGTCATTTTTGTTAAAGCAGCAGCATTAGTCTTATTTATTAAAAAAAATCATTTTGTTCTTTTACAGTCTTATAAGCTATTGTGTGAAACCCTGACACCTCAAGATATCTAGCAGAGGCAAATATAAAACCCAGAAAAAATATATACTGACAATTTTGAAGACATTTCTATTTTTATTTTACCAATAATCTTAAAGTCAACTTCTTTATTAAATGATTAAGTCACACGAACTTGAAAAATGCTTGGATTTACTTAATTTGAGAATTTTAAAATATGTAAGCCAATTTGGTATTCTGTAGACAAAACATAAATGTATATACACATAAGCACACCTAAACACATATACATGCACATAAACAAAGATAACTCTAGCCATGACATAGCAGTATAAACTCACTGGTCTATGAACATGTTCACCTATCTAAACTTGGTTTGCACAAGTGGGTAGTTCCCTGGGTCCAAACAGCACCATAGAAGAATATCATGTACTAATTAGGCTATGATAATGCCTCCACACTCTTTCCTGGGCAATGGAGTGAGACTTTATCCTTAAAAAAAAAAAGCTCCAGACAAGTTGGTTTTACACAATTTATTTTAAACTAAAAAAAAAAAAAAAAAAAAGATAAACTGATCTGAAGCATAGATGAATATGGAAAGTCTCTGAATTAATTTATAAATCTACAGTTAAGGGGGACCCACCCAAAACAGAAATTATCTTTCTGGAGGGTGGGCTCCTATATTATAGTATGGTCTTCTCCTGCTAGGTAAGTGTTCAGGGAACCCATCAGCTCAGTGTATCAGCTAGTGTTGTGAGAGACTGTGTTCGGCATCAGTAAAATTGTTTTTTTGGAGATTCTTTCAATTCGTTTGCCCATTTCATGATGGGTGATTTACAAGTGTACCTGCCCACACTGAGCTGAGTGTTTAGCTGTTTTTGTACAAAAATGGCATAACCACTTTACCCTACCTTCCCTATTCACCCAATCTACCCCTGAGCTACTTGTTTTTTTGTTTGTTTTCCCGATGAAAAAAGTCCTCAGAGGGAAATGTTTTGCTGATGTGGAAGAGGTGAAACAAAAAACAGTAGAAGCACTAAAAGTCATCAACACTGATGAGTTCAGAAAATGTTTTGAGAATAGAAAAACTGTCTCGATAAGTGTACTGCATCAACCGGAGAGTACTTTGAAGGTGACTAAAGTTTAAACAAGTAAGAATAAATAGCGGTGGCTCACGCCTATACTCCCAGCACTTTGGGAGGTTGAGATGAGAGGATTGTTTGAGCTCATGGGTTCAAGACCAACCTGGGCAACCTGGTGAAACCTCATCTCTACAATAAATCAAAAAATGAGCCAAGCGTGGTGGCAAATGCCTGTAGTTCCAGCTACTTGGAAGGCTGAGGCGGAAGGATCACCTGAGCCCAGCAGGTCGAGGCTGCAGTGGCCATGAGTGTGCTACTACACTCCAAGCTGGGCAACAGAGTGAGACCCCAACTCAAAAAAAAAAAAAAGAATAAATGACAATTTTTTTAATAAATAAATTCTGGGACTTTTTGATCTCTCCATATTTCTTTTGAGTTCAACTTTACTGGTGCATATGTTATTCCTATTCTCTTACAGCTAAAATTTTCTACAATATCTATAGTATGTTCTCCTTCTTTTGTATTTTTAGCATTCAACTTTTCCCCTTGATTAGTTTTGTATATTTTATTAGACTTAGCGAAGACTAACCATTACAGCTATTTTGTTTGCTTGATTTTATTACTGTTTTGTTTTATTTAAAATTCTTGTTTACATTGACTTTCCTGTGTTATTTTACTTTCATTCATTAGTAGTTCATTTTTTTTCAGTTGTTCTTGTTTTCTAATTGATGCATTGGCTTTGTATTTTTATTTATTTATTTTTTTTATATTATTTTATTTTATTATGTTATTGTGGGGTACAGTTAGGGGTTAGGCATACAAAAATATTTCGTTCAGGTACCCTTGTTGATAAGAGGTGTCTCCCCATCCTCAGATAGATACCCACCACCATTAA
>CAUYQG010283388.1:0-17125 GCA_963574415.1 Tarsius wallacei | reverse complement strand
GGAGTCTCACTCTGTCGCCCAGGCTGGAGTGCAGTGGCCTGCTCACGGCCACTGCATCCTTGACCTGCTGGTCTCAGGCAATCCTTCTGCCTCAGCCTTCCAAGTAGCTGGAACTACAGGCATGCGCCACCATGTCCAGCTGAATTTTTTTTTTTTTTTTTTATTGTAGAGACGAGGTCTCAGCAAGTTGCCCGGGCTGGTCTCAAACCCCTGGGCTCAGGCAATCCTCTCGCCTCAGCCTTCCAAACTGCTGGGATTACAGGCTTGAGCTACCACGCCTGGCAAAAGGTGACTTTTATGGTATGTGAACTGTATCTCAATAAAGCTGTTATGTTTTAAATCTCATACACACACACACACACACACACACACACACACACAAAATGGAATATTATTCAGCCTTAAAAAAATAAAAAGATCCTGCCATTTGCAACAACATAGACAAAACTAGAGGACATTATGTTAAGTGAAATAGGCCAGACACAGAAAGAAAAACAATGCATGATCTTACTTATACATAGAATCTAAGAAAATAAAGACTTTAATACATAGAACAGAGTAAAATGATGGAGGGGGTGGGAAGATATAGATCAAAGGGTACAAAGTTGCAGTTATGTAGGATGAATAAACTTCAAGATCTAATATACTACCCGTGGATGACAGTTAATAGTATTGCATGCATGGTAGCCTAGGCAACATAGCATCTTTACAAAAAGTAAAAATAAATAAATGAGCTGGGTGTGATGGCTTGCACCTGTAGCTGCTTAGCTACTTGGGAGGCTTGAGCCCAGGAATTCAAGGCTGCAGTGAGCTATGATTGTGCCACTGTACTCCCAACTGGGCAACTGAAAACAGGAAGTTCTTGTCTCTAAAAATAATAACAATAATAATATTGTAATGTATACTGGTAATTTGTCAAGAGAGTAGATTTTAGGTACTTTTACCACAAAAATAAGTAAAAGAAAGGTAACTATATGAAATGATGGATACATCACTTTACTTGACTATGGCAGTCACTTCACTATGAATATGCATATCAAGTATATAAAAACATCATGTTGTATAACTAAAATATATACAAAAACAAAGCAAAAACAAAGACTTAACAGCTAAATTATCAGCAGCCTATGTAAAACCAAAGAGCACAATCTTTGTACTGCCTTTGACTTCCAGACAAAAGGAAATAATCTTGCTCCCCATATCACCGTGTTTTGATTTTTGTTAGTTTTTTGGGGGGGGGTTATTTGTTTTTTAGTCGGAGTCTTATTCTGTTGCCCAGGCTGGAGTGCAGTGGCACACTCACAGCCACCGCAGCCTCAACCTGCTGGGCTCAGGCAATCTTTCCACTTCAGCCTTCCAAGTAGCTAGAACTACTGGTATGTGCCACCATGTCCTGCTAATTTTTTTGATTTATTGTAGAGATGATGTCTCACCATGTTGACCAGGCTGGTCTCAAACCATGGGCTCAGACAATCCTCTCACCTTAGCCTCCCAAAGTGCTGAGATTATAGGCATGAGTCACCACCCCCGGGTTTTTTTTTTTTTTTATGAGTTATTGTGGATGTCATTGCCTCTTCCATTGTCTAATTATTCCTAAGAAACACTTACTAATATAATAACTAAATACTGTATCTCTGACCAAGAAAGACTTCTCAAAAAGCTAGAAACTATGTTTTTTTCTTTCTGAACTATTTGGTGACAAGAGAATGGCTATACCCTCTCTGCACTGAGCTAGCAGATTATACCCATTGTCACACTCTACCAAATGCTTTCTGCTATGCTGGTACTTTCTTCAAGTTATAGGTCTCTTTCTCCTGCCTTCTCTAAGTTTTACTTTACTCTGGTAAAATAAAGTAGCAATTAGAGCTTGCCACCCACTCCTGACCACTTCCCCCACTGGTTTTATCACTTTACAAAAGCACAGTGGCTGTTTTTCTACAGATTCAAGATTATAGATTAATTTCTGAGGCTCTCTTTGCACTCTTCAGGTTATTCCCGGGTGTTCCATCCAGCATGCAATTTCTAATTAAATAAGTAACATCCAGATATTTTCCTATTAACTATCATACTGGTAATAAGCTTCTTGGTACTATTCTCATTAAGCATCTCATTTTATTCCCAAAGTGGTCTTATTGGGCAGTAAAAGATAGCTTTGGTATGATGGAATCAAAAGGATATTCAGATAATAAAGACAATATACATCTTTATATAGGTTCAAATAGCTTCTTACAAAATCAAAAAGTTCATAACCCATAGTATTACTAAGGGTGTGGGGAACTGGCATATTTACATGCACTTCCTGCTCATGTAAATGTAAACAGGGACAACCCTCTCTGAAGAGCAATTTGGTCTAAATACCAAAATGTAAAATACACAAACCTTTTGACCCAGCAATCCTCCCTCTACAAGTTTATCCTCTGGATGCCCCAATATGTTACTACAGAACTGTGGTAGAAAAAGATTAGAAACAACTTAAATGTCCAACATCAAATGCTACAGTCATACAACACAATACTATGCAGCTGGTAAAAAGGATAAGGTAAAAATAGCTAATGCTTCAGTGATAGCTGCATGCCAGACACTCTAAGCACTTTCCACATACTAATTCATTTAATTCTAACAAACACCCTTTGTCCCAATTTACAGATGAGCAAACTGAGGCACAGAGAGGGCCATCCTCACCTCTTGCTATTTACCTGTGTGAAAGGCTCTAAGCGGTAGCTTCTGTAAGGGCTGTAGGAAGTGGCTTGGGGCAGAGTTCTCACAGTGACAGAGGCTGTAATGAAGCAAAATGAACCATTAAATATTTTTCTTAAAATTAAAAAACAAAATTAGTGGATCAATCAGTAAAACTTGAACAGAGTTAACAGATTCAATACAGTAGTTTATCAATATTAATTTCTAGGTTTTTAACAATTGTACTGTAGTTATATAAGAAAATGTACCCTTCGTGACCTGCCTGGGCAACTTGGCGAAACCTCATCTCTACAATAAATCAAAAACTAGCTGGGCGTGGTAGCACCCACCTGTAGTTCCAGCTACTTGGAAGGCTAAGGCGGAAGGCTCGGTGGAGCCCAGCAGGTCGAGGCTGCAGTGGCCGGAAGTGGCCACTGCACTCCAGTCTGGGTGACAGAGTGAGACTCCAACTCAAAAAAAAAAAAAAGGAAAATGTCCTTGTAGGAAAAGGGCTGAAATATTTAAAAGTAAAAGGTCATCAAGTCTGCAAGTTGCTCTCAAACATTTCAGGGAAAAGAAAAAATGTACATATATACTACATACACAGGGGAGAAGGAGTAGGGAATGATAAAGCAAAAATAGTCTGAAACTATTTCACAGTAAAAAGTATTTTTTTCTTAATGAAGCATAAGATCATTTAACAAGCAGTAAAACCAGCACCCTTACACAAAGTCATGTGTTTCTGTACCACAAAGGAACTCTATACAGATTTGTAAACATATGAACCTGAATTCATTAAAAAATTTAATATCACAAGCGGCTGCAATGTAAACATTTTAGATATATATGCACGAGGGGAAAAAGTGGCACAAGACATGTTGAGCTATTCTAATCAACTTCCAAGTCTGGCTGGCTCAATTAATTTAAAATCTTTTGAAATATATTTTGTAGCCGGGCTCGGTGGCTCAGCCTGTAATCCTGCGCTTTGAGAGGCTGAGGTGAGTGGATTGCCTGAGCCCGCGGGTTCGAGACCCGCCTGGGCAACCTGGCAAGACCTCATCTCTACAATAAATAAAAAAACTAGCCAGGCGTGGTAGCGCGCACCTGTAGTTCCAGCTACTTGGAAGGCTGAGGCGGAAGGATTGCCGGAGCCCAGCAGGTTGAGGCAGCGGTGGCCGGAAGTGACCACTGCACTCCAGTCTGTGACTCCAACTCAAAAAAAAAAAAAAAAAAAAAAAGAAATATATTTTGTGGCTACTTAGCCACAAAAGCTACTTTGACAGAGTGAATAGGTTTCAAGGGCCCTGAGAAAAAATTATTATTTTTATAGCTTTAAGCACTAAGAAAATATTTTTTATTTAACTTGTTTCTCTTTGTTTCATCTTCACCTGGAAAAAGGACATATTCACAGCAGCAACAACTAGGCCAGAAAGCAAAGCATTAGTAATTTTTAGTTAACAACTGGATCTCCCCTTAATCAAAGAGCAAACATCTCACTTCCAGTTTCACCAAATACTGACTTGAAATCTAAAATAAAGAAGCTATATCCTTGTCAGTAAACATTTCTTTTTTTCTCGGGGGCCTTTATGATAGAAGTAAAACTTCACTCTATTATAAATGTCAAAATTGATATTTTTGGGAAAAATAGAACTGCATTTATGAGTTTTATTCTATACTATTTACTTTTATGAATATTTCATTATTATAACATATATAAACATTCTATAAACATTATCAGATTTAGGTACTTTCATTTTTTCACATAAAATTTCCTTGACTTAAAAATACCCTCACACAGTTAGGTATGGTGGCTCACACCTATAATTCCAACACTTTGGGAGGCCGAGATGAGAGGACTGCCTGAGCCCTCAGGTTCGAGACCAGCCTAGGCAACTTGGCAAGACCTCATCTCTACAATAAATAAAAGACTTAGCCGGGCATGGTGGTGCGTCCCTGTAGTTTCAGCTACTTAGAAGGCTGAGGCAGAAGGATCGCCTGAGCCCAGCAGGTCGAGGCTGCGGTGGCTGTAAGTGTGCCACTGCTCTCCAACCTGGGTGACAGAGTGAGACTCCAACTCAAAAACAAAAAAAACACAAAAATACCCTCACACACATGACTAATGTGATGAATCTGATCCTCTTGTAGGCAAACGACGTTTTTATGGACAAAAGCATCTTATTGGCCAAGCTCGGTGGCTCAGCTTGTAATCCCAGCACTTTGGGAGGCCATGACTAGTTGATTGCCTGAGCCCGCGGGTGCAAGACCAGCCCAGGAAACTTGGTGAGACCTCATTTCTACAATAAATCAAAAACAAGCCGGGCGCAATAGCACACATCTGTAGTTCCAGCTACTTGGAAGGCTGAGGCAGAAGAATCGCCAGAGCCCAGCAGGTTGATGCCGAGGTGGCCATGAGTGTGTCACTGCACTCCGGCCTGGGCAACTGAGACCCCCAACTCAAAAAAAAAAAAAAAAAAAAAGGCATCTTATCATGGTAATCATCACCCCTAAGGTCAGATGTTAACGCAAAGAAGGGTATATTTCCATATTTCCACATATAAAAGTTCTTTCAGTACTGAACAATGCTCATCTCTTAGACTGGACACTCCCCACTACCACAGCAAAAAGTCTAAAACCCTGCTTTATAAAGAGAATTAGAACAGGAAATCCAAAAACTGACTAAAGGGTACACTGCTGAATTGTGCGTTCCAGGATACTGAACTCCATAACTAAAAGAAAATTTGCAGACTGTTCCATAAGGCTTTGTTTGACAGGGAGAAATACAAATGGGAAGTAGTCAATTACCTGCTAGAACTAGATGCAGGGCACTCAGATGGTTTGTTTTGCACATCTACCTTCCCCCTCAGGAGTCCTGCCCAGGAATGAAGAGTTTGGCTTTATTCAACACTGCTGTAGGCCCAGCTCTCAGAACAAATACCTAGCAAGTGCCTCATTACGTCAGCTTGTCTTTTATTACTGGATCATCCCTATATTCACATAAATGCTGTAATTTATCCAGTCTTACATAAACACTGTCTACCACATATCCTTCTCTAGTTTCCACCCCACTTCTCTGCTCTTCTTCATCCCAAGCTCTTAAAAAGAAGTGTCTCAGCCAGGCTCGGTGGCTCAGCCTGTAATCCCGCGCCTTTGGGAGGCTGAGGTAAGTGGATTGCCTGAGCCCACGGGTTCGAGACACGCCTGGGCAAGTTGGCAAGACCTCATCTCTACAATAAATCAAAAAATTAGCCAGGCGTGGTAGCGCTCACCTGTAGTTCCAGCTACTTGGAAGGCTGAGGTGGAAGGATTGCCAGAGCCCAACAGGTTGAGGCTGCGGTGGCCGGGAGCATGCCACTGCCCTCCAGCCTGGACGACAGTGAGACTCCAACTCAAAAAAAAAAAAAAAGTGTCTCTATTCACTGTCAACACTTCATCACCTCCCAGCCTCTCTTAATCCTACCCAATCAGGCTTCTGTTCCTGTCACATCACCTCTTGTCAAGGTCACCAAAACCTCCATGTTCCCAACACCAATGTACAGACACATCTTAGATCTCATTTTACTTGAGAGCATAGCAAAGTTGATCCCTCTCTCCTTGAAACATTCCTCATTGGGCTTCTGGGACTATAATTTCTCCTTCTATCCTTCTGGTTTTCCTGTCTCTTTTGTGGATTCTCCTTTGCTTCCTAACTTCGGAATGTTGTCATGCGCAGGGTTCAGATTTCTACTCTACCTACGCTCTCCCCCTACAGACGCTTATCCAGTTCCATGGTATTAAAGAGTCATTCACTGATGATTCTCTCACTGTTCCTCCGAGGACCTCTAGATTCATATTTCCAACTAGCTATCCAACATCCCCACTTTGAATCCTCTCAAACTGAGTTTGTCCAAACAGAATTTTTGATGCTCTCTACCTCACCTTCAACCTGCTCTTCCCCTAAAATTCCCTGCCTGTGGCAGAGACTAGCCAGATGTTTATTAAATCCATTTGTTCTTCTGGACACCTGCTAGACTACATTTTCCAGTCTTCCATGCAACAAGGAAGCCATGGGACCAAGTTCTAACCAATGGAATGTGAGGATCATTCAGGCTTTCCAGACATCCACCTCCAGGTTTTCTCCTTTCAGCCTGCTTCATGCAGAAGAACATGCAGACCCTGGGAAGTCATGTGTTAAAGATGATAGGAGACTCGGTCCCCAATCACTTCTTGGAGAACTGCTGCCCTGCCAATCAGGAGCACCCACTGGGGCTTTACAAAAGAAAGAAATAAACTTCTACTGTGTTAAGTGAATGCCAGGGTTTATCTGGTACAGTAGCAATGTTACTATAATTAATACACTCAGTCAGGAAAAGGTACCACCATTCACCTAGCTGCTAGGGTCAAAACCCTAGGACTCATCATTCTTAAGCCCATTCTTTCTTATCATCCATATTCAATCCACTGGCAAGGTATGAAAACCCTAACTTCAAAATATCTCCTAATCTGCCTATTTCTCACCACAGCCACTACTCTAAGCCTAGCCCAAGTCACCTGATCTCTCACCCAGATGACTGCTCTCCCTGCTTCCACTGTTGGCCCTATGCAGGCTAAGCAGCTCAAATCTGAAAATCCGAAATCTGAAATGCTCCAAAATAAAAAAACTTGTGAGCGCTGACATGACGCTCCAAGGAAATGCTCATTGAAGCATTTTGGATTTAAGATGCTCAACCGTAAAGTATATCATGCAAATACTGCCCCCATAAAAAAAATTCAAAACCCAAAATACTTCTGGATCCAAGCATTCTGAATAAGGGATACTCACCTATACCCTATTTACCAAAAAACAGCCAGAGTGATCTTTTCAAAACAGAAAATAAGACCAGACCCTATTACATCTTGCTGACCTCTCAGATCTCCTGCTTTCCTTCTTCTCCACACTCACTCCTCTTGCCACTCCTTGTACACATGTGTACACCTTTGCATTTGCTGTTTGCTCTGCTGAGCACCCCCCTCTCTTGTGTGGCTCACTTCCTCATCATTCAGTTTTCTACTCAAATATTTCTCCCAGCTTGGTTTTTCCTGAGCCCTGCATGCCCAAGTGTTGGCCCTCTTGAATACTCTCTAACTTCTCAATTAAATATCCTGCTTTATTTTTCTTCATAATATGTATTGCTACTTGAAATGAATAGATTTTACATGTATTCACTTATTTGCTGTCTGTAGCCCTCAATGAACACAGGTGTTTGTATGTTTTCTCCCTGGATTTCATTCTCAACAATGAGATTATGCCCCTAAGGAAATGAAAGGTTCAGTCAGATGTCTGTTCAACATGATGAACTCATGTGGGCAACCCGCAAGCAGGTAAACTGAAGTCCACTTAAGTCTGACTGTATGGCTCAAATCCCAGCTCTGCCACTTATTACCAGCTATGTAACATTAGGTAATTTCTTAACTAATTCTAAGCCTCAGTTTCTTCACCTGTAAAAACAGACTCACCTCATTAGAAGTAGTACAATCATGCAAAACCTTTAGTGCACCTAGTTATATACTGTTATTATTATTAAAGTAATAGAGTTGCTATTCATCAGTCATCTATGACCAGCATCTACCCTGACTAGTCTGTCTCCATAGTGTCAAGGTTGTAAAATATTTTTAACATCACCCCTGGTGGTAATGTTTCACCCATAGTCTTTATGCATCTCCTGTTTTCTAAAGCTGTGAAAGTTCTCCTAAAACTGAACTGGCAGACCTCTTGAAGGCTTTATCTCACATCCCACCTTGTATTAGAGTATTTATTTACTTTAAATTGTTAAAGTACAAATAACTTTCTACTAAACCGTAAAGTTATTTGAATATACAGTCTATTTCAAATGTCTTGTAATTCTTCATCCCCTTCCCCCCATAGTCCCTGACACTGTGATTTGCAGTGGTAGGGATGCCATAAGTATTTCTAAATAGAAGTCCTGCACAAGCACCTACTCCCTGGTACCACTGTCTTTACTTGCATGAACCTAAGAATCACCTGGGGCACTTGCAAAAACCACAGTTGCCAGGGTACAAACTACACCTACTGAATCTGAAATTAACAGCAGGATGGGTGCATATCTGGAAACTTTATTTCTAATAAACATCCCAACCCATTCTTTTATCATTATGTGTTTGGGACACATGGTCCTGAATTATCACCCAAGATGTTGCTTTCTCTGCTCTATCACTTGTGACACATCACCCAGTTACTGAAAAATTTCCCTGAAATATGAGGCTTTCATCTATATGTCTCACAAACAGATACTGCTTTACTAAAAACTCATGGAAATATTATCCGTATGGTTTTTTGTGTATCAGTGTAATCCCTATCTTGATATATAATACCTTTAAAAGTTAACACTTCCTAGCCGGGCTTGGTGGCTTAGCCTGTAATCCTGCGCCTTTGGGAGGCTGAGGTGAGTGGATTGCCTGAGTCCGCGGGTTCGAGACCCGCCTGGGCAACTTGGCGAGACCTCATCTCTGCAATAAATAAAAAAATCAGCTGGGCATGGTAGCGCGTGCCTGTAATTCCGGCTACTCGGGAGGCTGAGGCGGAAGGATCGCCGGAGCCCAGCAGGTCGAGGCTGCGGTGGCTGGAAGCAGCCACTGCATTCCAGTCTGGGCGACGGAGTGAGACGCCAACTCAAAAAAAAAAAAAAAAAATTAAAAAAAAAAAAATAAAAAAAATTATAGAGAGTTACATAACAACAACAACAAATAAAAAACCTGGTGCCCACCACATCCTGATTTTAGTGTTATTTTTGGATTCATGTTCTTTGGCTATTATTATATATCTCTACATTACAGGCATTACATAATATTGTTTTGCATGCCTTCGAGCTTTATATAAATGTTACTTTACTATGCGTTCTTGAGATTGCCTTTTTGGTCCAATGTTGTAATTCTGAGATTTATACCTATTGGTAAACATAGATTTAGTTCACTCATTTTAATTGCTCTAACCATATCTTGAAATCCATCTATTTCCTATTTCCTGGAAGGCTATTTAGTTTGTTTCTGTCATTCACTAATATTAAGGATTGTACAATAAACATTTTTGACTATTTCCTTGTGTGTATATGTGAAAGGTTTTGTAGAGTTCATCCAAAAAGTCAAATGACGGATAGCAAGGCATGTTCATCTTCGGTTTTGCCAGATTTTACCGACTGGTTCCCTAGAGAGGTTATATTCACGTACGCTCACAACAGCGATGTAAGAGAATTCCCACTTCATCAGATCTTGGAATTATCCAGCGTTTCTATTTTTGCTGGTCTGACGCGTATGAACGTATGAAAGTGTATTTGCGTTTGATGTGGGTGTCACTGCAAGAGTGTTGTCAAGTCTTTGTGATTTATGCGCATAAATGATACAGAATCGTCCACGTTGGCTTACAGGAATCATTCCTAAATGGTTAACTGTTCAAGCAAACTGTTCATCCTCCCAGTTCTCCTTGATAAGCTCTCCTTATGTTCACCAGGCTGCCTCGTTTTTCAAGTCAGGAATTCGAGGCTGAAGCCAAGGAAGCAGAGGAAGTCAAATACAAATCAGGCAGCATACTAGTTATCTGTTGCTACCACATCAGTTACCACAAACTGAGAGGCCCAAACAAGTGTTTTTATTTCCCAGTGTCTGGGGGTCAGGAATCCAGGCACAGTTTACCTGGGTTCTCTGCTTCAGAGTGTCTCATGAGGCTGCAGTCACGGTGTTGGCCAGGGCTGCGGCTTCATCTGAAAGCTTGACAGGGGAAGGACCTGCTTCCAAGCTCACATCGCTGTTGCCAGAACTCCGATCCTTGCATGTTGCTGGACTGAGAGCCTCAGATCCTTGCTGTGTCTGAAGGCAGAAACTGCCTTCTGTTCTCTGCTCCGGGAGCCTCTTCTAGGGCAGAGCTTAACATGCCAACTTGCTTCATCCAAGCCAGCAAGTGTGAGACTTGTTGGCAAGACAGAAGTCAGAATCTTAAGTAGTCTATTCATGGAAGTGTCATTCTCTGCATATTCAGTTTGTTAGACGCAAGTCACAGATCCCGCCTATCCTTAAGGGGAGGGTGTCACCCAGGAATATGCCCACTGCAAAGTGGGCATCATCACAGGCCAACTCAAAGTCTACCTGCCACAGGCAGGTTAATAGTTAGGGATGGTGGCTAGCCTGTCATGGCAGACCCAGATAATAGTGGCCTCAACAAGTCTCAGGATTCCTTTCTCTCTCATTTAAAAGTCTGGAGCCAGGTGTGGTGGCTCACGTCTGTAATCCCAGCGCTTGGGGAGGTGGAGGCGAGAGGATTGCCTGAGCCCAGGGTTTGAGACCAGCCTACGCAACTTGGTGAGACCTCATCTCTGCCATAAATAAAAAAATTAGCCCAGTGTGGTGGCACACACCTGCAATTTTAGCTACTTGGAAGGCTGAGGCAGAAGGATTGCCTGAGCCCAACAGGTCGAGGCTGTAGTAGCTGTGAGCCTTCTACTGCACTCCAGCCTGGATGACAGAGTGAGACTCCGACTCAAAAAACAGAAAAGAGTCTGGACAGGCAGTTAGGGCTGATGGGGCAGCTCCATAGTCACCAGGGACTGGGGGTCCTTCTATCTTGTGACCTGCCATCTGCGGCACATGGCTTCTACCTTATGGAACAAGAAAGCGGCCCCAGGACCTGCCACACATCCCAGCCTCTCCAATCCAGTCGACATACTGTGGCCAGAATACTTGTGCTAAAATGCAAATATGGCTGGGCGTGGTGGCTCATACTTGTCATGCCAGCACTTTGGGAGACCAAGGCAGGAGGATCATTGGAGTCTAGGAGTTGGAGACCAGCCTGGGCAACACAGCGGGACCTCATCTCTGCAGAAAATAAAAAAAATTAGATGGGCATGGCAGCTCACACCTGTAGTCCCAGCTACTTGGGAGGCTGAGACAGGGGGACTTCCAGAGCCCAGGAGATCGAGGCTGCACTGAGCCATAATAGCGCCATTACACTCCAGCCTGCGTGACAGATTCAATTAAATAAATAAATAATGCCAACCTGATCAGGTCGCCTTTTTGGGCAAAACTCTTCAGTGGTAGTTAGAGCCTGCGATAGAATATTCCTTTTAAAAAAAAATTATATACTCCTGACTCAGTACAGACAGACAGACACATACACACACACACACACACACACACACACACGGTCTGACACTTAAGTTCTCAAAGTGCTACATATCTCTTGCTGACTACCACTACGGTCACCTTTGAAGTATTCCCTTGGGAAACTATACACCAATGCCAGCACCTAGTTCACCCGTCAAAGCAATTTTGGAACTCTTTCTGGAATGGCCCTCAGAGTCATCATTGTATTGCCCTTAAATGTCATCAAATGTCTTCCTTTCAATATTTTCTTTATTTCGGGGTAAAGAAAAAAGTCATTGGGAGCCAGATCAGGTGAGTGGGAAGGGTGTTCCAATATAGTTTTTTGTTGACTGGCTGAAAACTCCCTGACAGACAGTGCTGTGTGAGCTGGTGCATTGTCGTGATGCAAGAGCTCATTCAGGACCATTTTTGCACACAGCTTTCTCATGCCATTGTTTTTAGTTAAGGTTTTCCTGTTTCTCTATCAATGTTTATTTCATCTGCCATGCTTCCCTCAGTCAGCTGATGATTTTGACTCTTGTTGTTGAAGAAATCATAGGGTGAAGACCTGACGCAGTGGCTCATGCCTGTCGTCTCAGCACTCTGGGAGGCCAAGACAGGAGGGTCACTTGAGCCCAGGAGTTTGAGACCAGCCTGGGCAACATAGCAAGACCTCATCTCTAACAAAAACTCAAACAATTAGCTGGGTGTGGCAGCATATGCCTGGAGTTCCAGCTACTCAGGGGACTGAGGTGGAAGGATTACCTGAGCCCAGGAGGTCAAGGCTGCAGTGAGCCATGATGGTACCTGATGCAAAGGATTGCACCGAAGTTAGATTAGAAAATATAGTTTATTTAAAAGTAAATAAGAGAGAGAGAAAAAGAGGAGATTCACCTTCCCAAGGCAGGGGAGGGGGCCAAAGCTTAAGAAAACATGGCCTGGCCATAGCTCAAAGACCACATGGCCACACCATAGCTTAGCAAGACAATGGCTGCAATGACGGTGGCAATGACCTACCAATGGTCTGGCAATGGCGCCCGGCTGCTGGAGGTTGAATGCTTTTAACCCTTCCCTTGAATGGGGGAAGGTCTTTGAGGTGATTGGGTGGTGGTCTGTTCCACATCATCATGAAGGGGCAGGTAAGCGCAGGTACTGATGCCAGGTGATGGACCGCAGGCAGGGGGGGGGGGTTAGTCACATGATTGCTGCCATGGTGGTGGGAGTCTGTCTGTGTCATGAAGGTCACCTCGAAGGGCTGAATAGGTTAACTCGGGGGTTTGGGCCCCGAGGGGTTTTTCCTGCAAGAGACCTGTCAGATGTTTATTATCATTTCTATGGCTCCGTCCTTGTCTTGCATCGGATGGAGAGATTTGCCAAGGGCGTGGGCTGCAGTGGAATGTCTGAACGCTTCCTAAAACCTACCTATTGGAAATTTATCTATTTATGTCTAACCTGTGCTAGATTCAAAGCGTGTCAGTTAAAGCACAAATGGCTAGGCTGAGGCAAAATTGAACGAAGTTTATTCTAGGCCATTCCAGCCTGGGACCCTAACTCCAAAAAAAAAAAAAAAGAGAGAGAAATCATAGGCTGTGACACCAGTAGCCACCTGCACATTCCTTCCAGAACACGAATTCCTCTTCCCCCAAGAAACAGGCCCTGGGTTGGGCGTTGAGGTGTAGAGATCTGTCTTGTGGTCGGCCATCTTGAGCCCACTCTTCTGTCTATAAGTTCTGCTGCTAAGTCACCCCAAACCGACACACTGGACTTGTGAGCTTTCTTCCTTGTCTTCTCAGTTCCTTCTGCATTTGGGGGGCACTTTGTATCGCAGTTACAAAGGGGATACTCCCCCTCATCCTCAGAGGGCTCGCCAAGCAGTCAGCTTAGATGAGTAAGAGAGAAGGCGGCCGGGTGCGATGGCTCCAGTCTGTCATCCCAGCACTTTGGGAGGCCGAGGTGAGGGGATTGTCTGAGCCCACGGGTTCGAGAACAGCCTGGGTAACTTGGCGAGACCTCATCTCTACAATAAATCCAAAAAAAAAAAATTAGCCGGACATGGTAGTGTGCGCCTGTAGTTCCAGCTACTTGGAAGACTGAGGCAGAAGGATCCCCTGAGCCCAGGAGGTTGAGGCTGCGGTGGCCGTGAGCATGCCACTGCTCTCCAGGCTGGGCGACAAAGTGAGACCCCAACCAAAAAAAAAAAAGTAGAAGTGTATTTAACCAGGCACACAGGAAGAATCATGGAGTGATCACCCAACATTTCAGCGGGCCCAACACTGAACCCCCTTCAGAGAGGAAGGGGCAGATGGAGAGAGAGGGGATTCTGTTGGGGGCATTTAATAATTCCTAGGGGAAGATGGATGGATTCTTAGGAGGAGGAAGGGGTAGGAGGGGACAGATTGACTCGCGAATGATTCTCCTAGGAGGCTGGCGTTTGCACAATCGTCGGGCCAGGTCTGATTTCATACCTCTCCCTGTAAAGGAACTTGCACCACGCCCAGCTTATTTTTTCATTTTTTTGTACAGACAGGTCTCGCTATGTTTGCCCAGGCTGGTCTTGAATTCCTGGGCTCAGGTGATCCTCTCACCTTGGCCTCCCAAAGTGCTGAGGTTACAGGCGTGATCCACCACGCCCAACCAAGGCCTGTTGATCAGGGAGCTATGTTTCGGGGTGAATTTCCCTGCACTCCTTCAGTATATACGGCCCTGTCACAGAACACCCCACCATGCCTTTCACCATCCCAGCTCCTCTGTGGTCCAAGGATCAGCTCGGGCATTGCCTCTGGATCCCACTCCCTGGCCTCAGTCCTCTCTCTGTGTGCCCCAGAGAAACATATGCCCTCACCATCCTAGCGCTGAAGCTGATTCGAATGATCTGTTCACTTCTCTGTTTTCCCACTAAACAATAAATTCTGTGAGAATGGGGACGGGGTGCGGTGGCTCACACCTAATCCCAGCATTTAGGGAGGTCAAGATGAGAAGATTGCTTGAGCTCAGGAGTTTGAGACCAGCGTGGGCAAAGCCTTATCTCTATTTTTAAGAGAGAGAGAGAGAGAGAGAGAATGGGGCATAGATCTCAGTAGGATTCGGGCAGGACTAGTTTCCCAAAACAGAGGTCACAAGTCCCCGACCTCACTGACAAGACGCTGTGTGGTGAAGAGACTGGCCAAAGTCAACCAAGACCCACTAAGACCAAGATGGCATCAAAAGCGAACTCTGCTTGCCCTTTCTTCTTGTTATATGCTATTTATAATATACGGAGGGTGCCCAAAAAATGTACACACATTTTGAGAGTAATGATCTTTGTGTTTTGTTGTTTTAGGAATGCGTCATATGCTTGCTCTGCCGACTGTTGTCTCGCGTGTCCATTGTTCGGTAGACTTCTGTGGCGAGTGTGTAAACCGTCCCAGCACCCTGGCAGAGGTAGCAGGACCTGCTGCTGGATAAGGCCTCCCGGGTCTTCCCTTGGGCCCGTCACACACAGCACCACACGTCTCAGACTCACCATACGTGCGTGCCATTGTCAGGCTTGTGGGAGGTTCCAGGCATACTCACACCTCCATTATCATTGTATTTCCATAATGTTTGCGCTTTTTTTTTTTGAGTTGGAGTCTCACTCCATCATCCAGGCTGGAGTGCAATGGCATGCTCCCAGCCACCGCAGCCTCGACCTGCTGGGCTCAGGCGATCCTTCCACCTCAGCCTTCCGAGTAGCTGTGTGTACAGGTGTGCGCCACCACATCCGGCTAATTTTTTGATTTATCGTAGAGATGAGGCCTTGCCAAGTTGCCCATGGGCCCAGGCATTCTTCCCACTTCGGCCTCCCAAAGTGCTGGGATTACAGGCTCGAGCCACCACGGCCAGCCTACATTCTCAAATTTCAGTGACCGCTTCAAAAAGGTCTTTCGCTGGTCCAATGATAACCTGCTTCTGCCATTTTCTTTGTCCTGCTTGTCACGTGGTGGCACTAGCTTTCATCTGATGAATGCCATCTTTTGAGCCAACATCAAACTACACGTTGTTATCGTAATTCAGTTCAACTTTGAAAAGTCGTACATAGATCAAATCACTTAAAATATGCATGCTTTTTTCTATTTTTTGGCACCCCTGTATTAGCATGCTAAACTAAGATGCTCCGCCCAGCACCAAGACAATTTACAGTTACCATAGAAACAGAAGTTATCCTGTATGGTTCAAAAAGGGGAGAATCTGTCCAGGCACGGGGGCTCAAGTCTGAAATCCCAGCACTTTGAGAGGCCCAGGTGAGAGGATTGCCTGAGCCCACAGCTTCGAGAACAGCCTGGGCACCTTGGCGTTGACCTCATTTCTACAATTTAAAAAAAAAATAGCGCGGCGTGGTAGCTCATGCCTATAGTTCCAGCTACTTGGAAGGCTGAGGCAGAAGGATCGCCTGAGCCCAGCAGGTCAACTCCATGTTTTTCCCTGCTGGACCTCCGGGTGACTTCTTTGGAATAGGGAAACATTACAGGCAAGTCTTCTTAGATTTGGGGTTACCACGTTACAAACAACACATTCAGGATCACACATCTTAGTAGCTAGCAGCCTTAGGGTTAGAGTCCAGGTTTTTGGTGGTCATTCCCTTGCAACAGATTGGTGCTACTATAAATTAGAATCCCAAACCATTCTAGTTACTCACTTGCTGTGTGACCCAGGGACAGGCATTTAACCTCTCTGAACCTCAGTTTTCTCACCTACAAAATGGGGATAATACTTGTAAATGGGGATAATACTTGTACCTACCTCGCAGGGATGCTCTGAGGATCGAATGAGATAAATCATTTCATAGACTATAAAACTTGGTACATTCCGCCTCGGTCATCCCAAGTGACTGGGACTGCAGGTACACACCGCCATGTCTGGCTAATTTTTTTGTGTGGAGACGAGGTTTCACTATGTTGCCCAGGCTGGTCTCGAACTCCTGGGCTCAGGCAGTCTGCTCACCTCAGCCTCCCAAAGTGCTGGGATTACAGGTGTGGACCAATGCACCCAGCAAGGCAGCAGTTGGGTTTATTCTATCTTTCAGTAACAGTATGAAGGGTTTTGTCTGTGCCTTATTACTTTCAAAATAAACAAACTAGCTTCATTAAAAAAAAAAAAACTTGGTACAAATGTACAAAAGCTGTTGCTATTATTAACTGGTGGGGGAAGGCAGTCAGAGAGGTCAGGTTATTTTATTTATTTATTTTTTTTTTTTTATTTTTTTGAGTTGGAGTCTCACTCTGTCGCCCAGACTGGAGTGCAGTGGCCGCTCCCGGCCACCGCAGCCTCGACCTGCTGGGCTCCGGCGATCCTTCCGCCTCAGCCTTCCAAGTAGCTGGAACTACAG
>CAUYQG010283386.1:0-26933 GCA_963574415.1 Tarsius wallacei | reverse complement strand
TATAGTTAGTGTATATACATAAGACTTCTCAAAGTGGTCATCAGAAATGTTTGTCTTAACATGATGTCGAAAGATTTTGTGGGGCCACATTACTAGTTGACCTGGGCCACATGTGGCCCATGAGCTGCAGGTTGAACATGTTGCTGGTAGTTTGATAGGGATTGTGATTGTGTTGAATCTGTAGATGATTGCTTTTGGTAGAATGTACATCTTAATGCTATTGATTGTTCCAGTCTATGAGCATGAGATGTTTTTCCATTTGTTTGTGTCATCTTTCATTTCTTTGGGCAGTGTTTTGTAGTTCTCATTGTAAAGGTCTTTTGCTTCTTTGTTTAGACGGATACCAAGGTATTTTATTTTATTTTTGTAGTTATTGTGAATGGAATTGTGTTCTTTTATTTGGTTCTCAGTCTGTTTGTTGTTGGTGTATAGAGATGCAACCGATTTTTTGCATATTGATTTTATATCCTGAGACTTTGCCAAAGTCCTTTATCAGTGCAAGGAGGGTTTTGGCAGACTCTCTAGGGTTTTTTAGGCTTATAATTATATCATCTACAAAAAAGCATAATTTAACTTGCTCTTTTCCTATTCAGATACCTCTAATTTCTTTCTCCTACCTGATTGCTTTGTCTAGGACTTCCAGTACTATGTTAAATAGGAGGGATGAGAGTGGTTATCCTTGTCTTGTTCCAGTTCTTAGGGGGAATGCCTATTAAGTATGATGCTGGTTGCATGTTTCTCATAGAGGGCTCATTATTTTGAGGAATATTCCTTCTATGCCTATGTGTCCAAGAGTTTTTTTATCAAGAAGGGATGGCAGATTTTATTAAACTATTTTTCTGCATATATTGAGATAACCATGTGATTCTTGGTTTTACATCTGCTTATGTGGTGGACTGCATTTATTGGTTTGCATATGTTGAACTAGACTTGCATCCCAGGAATGAAACTGACCTGGTCATGATGGATGATCCTTGTAATGTGCTGTTGGATGCAATTTGCTAGAATCTTGTTGAGAATTTTTTCATCTATGTTCATCAGGGAAATTGGCTTGATTCCTTCCTTGTTGAGTTTTTGTCATTTTGGGGTATGACTTCACAGAATGAGCTAGCAAGAATTCCTTCCTTCTCAATTGCTTGGAAAACTTTCAGTAGAATTGATAATAGCTCTTCCTTGTACATCTTGTAGAATATAACTGAGAAACCATCTGGCCCAGGGCATTTTTTTTTGGGCAGGGAGGTTTTTTATTACTGAGTCAATTTCTTGAATTGTTATTGCTTTGTTTAGGGTTTTAATTTCTTCCTGTTTCAATCTTGGGAGGTCATGTAATGCCAGGAATTCCTTCATTTCCTCTAGATTTTCTAGTTTATTCACATACAGATTTTGTAGTAATCTCTGATAATCTTTTGCATTCAGGGTCAATTGTAACATCACTTTTTATTTCTGATTATGCTGATTCAAATCTCACATCCCTCTCTCTCTCTTTTGTTAATCTGGTCAGAGGTCTATCAATCTTATTTATCCTTTCAAAGAATTAGCTTTTTGACTCATCAATCCTTTGTATGATTTTTTTGGTCTTTATTTCATTAAGCTTTTATTTTATTTTGATAACTTACACTCTTCTACTGGCTTTGGGACTGGATTGTTCTTGCCTTTCCAGCTTCCTCAGGGGTGATGTTAGGCTGTTTACTTGAGATCTCTCTATTTTCTTGATGTGTGCTTGCAATGCATAAACTTCCCTCTCAGCACTGATTTCATAAAACCTCATTGGTTTTGGTATGTTGAATCTTTGTTTTCATTTGTTTCTAGCAATCTTCTTATTTCTGACTTGATTTCTGTGTTAATCAAAAAGTCATTCAGAAGCATGTTTTTAATTTCCATGTATTTATGTGTTTTGGAGGATTCCTATTGGTGACAATATCTATCTTTATTCTGATATGATCTGAGAAGATGCTTGGTATGATTTCAACTTTTTAAAATTTGTTCAGGCTTGATTTGTGTCCGAGGACGAGGTTGGTCCTAGAGTATGTTCCATGTGCTAATGAGAAGAATGTATATTCTGTTGTTAAGTGGAATGTTCTGTAGATGTCTATTTGATCTAATTGGTTCAGTGTTCAAGTTAAGTTTCCAGATTTCTTGGTTAGTTTTCCGCCTTGATGATCTGTCTAAAGCTGTTAGCAGGACATTGAAATCTCTGACTATTATTGCAAAGCTGTCTATGTTCTCTGTTAGATTAATTAGCAACTCTTTTATAAATTTTGATGTTCCTATATTGGTTATGTATACATTCAAGATGAATATTTTACTCTGTCTTTTGATTGTGCTGATGAATTGAGCCCTTTATCAATATATAGTGCCCTTCATTGTCCTTTTTAACTTGTATTGATTTGAAGTCCATTTTACCTGATATATGAATAGCTACTTCTGCTCTTTTTTGTTTTCCATTTTCCTGGAAGATCTTTTTCCAGCCTTTTACCTTGAGCCTGTGAGTGTCATTTGCAGTGAGATGGGTTTCCTGAAGACAGCAGAAGGATGGATCATGCTTCTTATTCAATTTGCCACTCTGTGCCTTTTGAGTTATGTGTTCAGTCCATCCATTCACATTCAAGTTAGTTATTGAGATGTGATGGGTTGTTCCTGTCATATTGTTTAAAAGCTGCTTTGCATTCTTAGCTGTGTGGTTTATTTGTATGATCTGTAATCTGTGCTTACTTATGCTTTTGCAATGGGTAGAACTGTTCTTTCATTTTTGTACTTAGAAGTTTCTTAAGTGTCTCCTGAAGGGCTGGTCTGGAGGTGGCATATTCTCTTAGGGATTGCATATTTGAGAAAGCTTTTAAATCTCCTTTATTGATGACATTTGGTTTGGCAAGGTAAGAAATTCTTAGCTGTCATTGCTTCTCTTTAAGAATGTTGAAAATAGGTCCCCAGTCCCTTCTGGTTTGTAAAGTTTTTGCTGAGAAGTCTACTGCAATTCTCTCTAGCTGCCTTCAGGATTTTTGTTTCATACTCATCTTGGCAAATCTGATTAGTATGTGCCTTTGTGATGATGTTCTTGTATAATACCTCACAGCAGTTCTCTGAATTTCTTGTCTCCACAGCTACCTCTCTAGTAAGATAGGAAAGTTTTCTTAGATGATATCTTGAAAACCTTGTTTCAGGGTGTTTTCAATCTGCCCTCCCCCCCATCAGGAATATCAATCAGTCATGGATTTAGTCTCTATACACAATCCCAGACCTCTTATAGGCTTTGTTTATTTTTCCTAATTTTTGTCAGACTGGGTTAATTCAAGTAATTTGGACTTCAGGCTCTGAGATTCTTTCTTCTGCCTTTGAATCTGCTGTTAAGTCATGCTATTGTGTTTTTAAATTCCAGGAAAGAAACCTTCATTTCTAGAAGTTCTGGTTGGTTCTTTCTTAGAATAGCCAGTTCAGTACTTTCTGTACTGTCTTTGTGGCCTGGTTGATTGATGTGTCCACTTTTTCCTGGATCTCATTGAATCTCTTTGCCATTCAGAGTCCAAATTCCATGTTTGTCAGGGACAGGTCATTCTGGGTGGCCTCCATTATTTGGGATCTGAGAAGCCCCTTTGTGAGTGTCAAATCATTAAGACTTTGAGGATTACTAGTATTTATTTATTTATTTATTTATTTTGCTAGTTCTTATCTGTGAGGGCAGTCTCTTCTCTTTTTATTTTTTGTTTTGTTATTTTTTGATAAAGTTGTTATTATTCTGGTAACAATTTGTGCTGTTTTCTTATTTGACTTCCCTTCTCTGGACTGTCTGGAGAAGGAACAGAGATGGCAGGGAGGGTGGGGATCTGGGTGGAAACCTTCTGGCACTGCTTCACCAGTGCAGTCTGGTGGGGGTGGGCAAGTCTTTTCCTCTAGATCAGGAGTTTTCCCCCTTCCTCTGGCACAAGTGCCAGAGGTCCTAGCTGGCTGGGAGCTCTGGTGTCTTCCTCCCCAACCTGCACATCTCATCACGAGGATTGGCAGGCAGCCAGGAGGGGCCCCATGGCTCTATTCTGGCACAAGTGTTCTGGGGGTATGAAGTGTCCTCCTCTGGTCTAGTGAGTCCAATCCTCTTGCACAGGAGTAGACGGGATGCTGCTGCCTTACTGACAGATACTCAGTGTTTCTCCCACAGTCTGCAAGTGGATGGAGAGGTGATGGCTGGACTGGGCTCTGCAGAGGTACAGTGCCTCCTACTTCCCACCCTGTTTTGTGGGAGGGGCAATTGCAGTAATGATAGCCCCCTGAGTGCAAGCCACACCTGCAGCTTTGGATCATTTCTGTTGGAGAAATATCCCCAGAGTAGTGCACTGCATCTGTGGGGGATGAAGAGGGAGAGAGGGGGAACACCCATACAGCTCAGACCACCTCCACGTGGTGAGCCCTGTGAAACCTCTCTGTGGGTAGGCTGGTGGCTGTTGGTGCCAGGATTTACCAAGAAGTGAAGTCCTTCAGTACCCACCAGCATCCAGTCAGTAGATCTGTCCTGATGGGTCTGTCCCAATTCCTGGCAGCTCTCTGCACTGACCTGTGTGGGAGAGGGTGTGGGTGGAGGACTCGCCTGTCTTTCCCTCAGTTAGGACTATAGAGGCTCACAAGAGATGTGTAAAAATCTTCTCCAGTACACTCACTACTTCTTTCTTTAAGGGTGCTTTGCTGATCTCATGTCAGGGCTGCTTCTGGGAGTAGCTGGGGCTTGGAGCTGTCTGTTCTTCATGTTCCTGGGAGAATAACTGATAAAATTCAGCTTAGGTTTCCAAGCCCCTCCCCAAGGGACAAGGCTCACTCATTTTAAGCTTCTTTGCTGAGAGCAGCAGTCGTTTGCTGCTTCCAGTCAGTCATCTTGGATTTTCCCTGCCAAAATTATTTTTTGGTAAAGTTTAATTTTGTGGAGCCTCATTGAGAAAGGCTGTTAGAAAACATCTTCAAAGGAGACATTGTCACGTGTGTATGTCATAGATTTCACTGGTGTACTGAGATGTGCCAAGCTGTTGTTTCTTGGTACTGACACTTCATCCAATAGCATCAAAATAGGCTTTAAAACACTGACTTTGAAGCCTAAAAGATATGGGTTCAAATTCTGGCTTTGCCACCTTTAGGCTGTCTGATTTAGCAAAAATCACTTATCCTTCACCTGCAACATGTAGAATACATATGATATAATAATCATGCCTGCCTTACAGGGTGGTGGCGATGATTTCATGGGATTATGTGTGTAAAATAAACCTTAGCACACTGTGAACACTGAACAAATGTTATTATTAACTGCTGGATCTGACAGTCCTGAGTACCCCCACTGCACAGCTTTCTTCTTGGGAAGGTTGAGAACAACACAGAACCATTAGGCCTGTCTCCTACTAAGCCATCTGGTATTGATTTTTCAGCTGCACATCCTGGGGACTCACGAGGGCCATAAAATAAAGGAAGCAATAATTCTCCTCTGACCACTCAACTGCTAAAATGAAGGGACCTGGAATTTTACACCCTGTAGCATAACACAGAGAAAGCCTTGTAATAGGGTACCTGTTGCTAATTTCAAGACAGTTAGTTAAGGGGGAAGGAGTACTTGGCATGCCAGAGGGCTTGGCATTACCCATTAGCACTGTGGTCTCTTTGCGTTCTTGTCATAACTTGTGGTGGTGTTTTATGAAAGAATTAACCCCAAGTAGCTTTTGCAGTAATAAAATACTATGCTGTGGAAGGCTTGCTCATTTTCTGCATGTATTTTACTGCTCTGTAAGACCTGGGGAGTGAGAAGACGGGAGAGGAAAAAAGGAAATAGAGAAAGATGTGCAAAGAGAAGAGGGAGCAGTGTATATTGATCCTATTCTTTTTTTATTTCAACTAAGTATGTATTTTCTAAGTCTCATTTTTAGACTACAACATCTTTTTTTATTTAATTCAAGAACATATACTGCTATTTTATGATTATAAAGTAGTAGCCTTGGTAAAGGAAATGCTATCCAAGTATGATTTAGACTTCAGATGCAATTTTAAAAATTGATAAATTTCACTACATCAAAATCAAAATCTTTTGCACGGCAAACAACAACAAAAACAAAAACAAAAAACAAAAAACTCAAAACCCCAACACAAGCAAAGTCAAAGGGCAAACAACAAATTGAGAATAAAGATTTGCAAAATATATCACAAAGTACTAATTTATCTGATATATAAAGAACATTTAAGATTAAAGAAAGGGAGAGCAAAAATCCTATAGAAGACAGTAACATAAGATACAAACAGATTATATATATGCATATATATACGCCCTAAACATAAATAGGTGCCCAATTTTGTTCATAAGTGAAAGGTAAATTTAAAGAAAGCCAAAATACTACATCTAACCTATCAGAGTGGTAAAAGTGTAAAATCCTAACAAAGCTGACAGGAAACAGGAGCTCTCATACATTGTTGATGAAAATGCAAAATGATACAATCACTATGGGGGATATGACAATATGACAATACCTAACAATAATAAATATGCTTTTATCTTTTGACCCAGCAATCTTACTCCTAGGAACTGACCCTGAAGAGGTACCTCCAGAATATGAGAATATGCTTAAGGGTATTCTTTGACAAAAATAAATAAATAAATATTATTTATTTGTTTTGTTTCATTTGAGTTGGGGGGTCTCACTTTGTTGCCCAGGTTGGAGTGCAGTGGCACAATCACAGTTTACTGCAGCCTCCCCCTCCTGGGCATGGCAATCTTTTCATCTAAGCTTCCTGAGTAGCTGATCTACAGGTGCACACCACCATGCCTGGCTAATATTTTTATTTTTTGTAAAGATGAGTTCTTGCTATGATGCCTAGGCTGGTCTCAAACTCCTGGGCTCCAGCAATCCTCCTGCTTTGGCCTCCCAAAGTACTGAGATTATAGTCATAAGTTGCCATGCCCAGACTAAAACATCATATGTAATTGCAAAATATTGGAAACCACATAAATGCACAAACATAAGAAGTAGTTGAATAAATGATACAAGCATTCGATGTAGTATTATACCAGTATATATTTTTAAAGAAACAGGTGTCTTTGTGAATTAATATGGAGTTCTAGGATATGTTAAGTACAGAGGAGTATCTATAGCATGTTACCTTTTGTAAGAAGCAAAAGGAAATAAGAAAATATTCTTCATTTATTTTAAATATTAATTTTGTAAAAGTAGCAGGAAGGATAAACCCAAACTAAATAAAATGCTTGCCTATTGGGACAGATGAAATGTAATAGGAGAGACTGAGGAAAAAGTTACACTTCTTTCTGTCTATGGTTTTGTATATTTTTCACTTTTGAAAGCATGCTAATGTTTTATATATTTAAAAAAATAGGCCGAGCTTGGTGGCTCAGCCTGTAATCCCAGCACTTTGGGAGGCCAAGGCGAGTGGATTGCCTGAGCCTGTGGGTTCAAGACCCACCCAGGCAACTTGGCGAGACCACGTCTCTACAAAGTAAAAAAATTAGCCAGGCACTGTAGCGCAGTAGTTCCGGCTCCTTGGAAGGCTGAGGCAGGAGAATCACCTGAGTCCAGCAAGTCGAGGCTGCGGTGGCTGGGAGCATGCCACTGCACTCCAGTCTGGGCGACAGAGTGAGACTCCGACTCAAAAAAAAAAAAATCCACAAAACTGGGGGGAAAGTCTCTAGCACTAAATATAGACATAAGCAAATGATTCCGCTGTATATTATGTGAATAACATAACTAGACTGAAAGGGTTATTGATGAAAATCAAACTAATCCAAGTAACTTTTGAACAATATACTTTCAATATATATTGTGAAAGGCAAACTTCTAAGATGGTTCCTGGTTTAGTTCATTTTCTATTGCTATATGAGAACTACAGACTAATTTATAATGAACAGAAATTTATTTAGCTCACAATTCTGAAGGCTGGAAAGTCCAATATCAAGGGGCTGGCATCTGGTGAGGGCCTTTGGGCTGTCATCACATGGCAGAAGGCCTGAAGGGCAAGCAATTGCATGCAAAAGAGAAAAGATCAACGAGCTGAGAACCTGGCTGGCTTCAGAACAACCCCTTCTCTAGATAAATAAACTACTCATGAGATAATGGCATTTAATCCATTCTAGAGGGCAGAGCTCTTGTGACTTAAATGCCTCTCATTCAGGCCCACCTCTCAACATTGTTGCATTTGGGATTAAGTTTCAACATGAGTTTTGGAGGGAACACATTCAAACCAAAGCATCTCACTCCTGACTCCCAAAACTCATGTCATTCTCACAAACATAATACATTCATTCCATCCTAGTAGCCCCAAGAGTCTTAACTTGTTCCAGCATCAACTCAAAGGTCAGCATCTAGAGTCTCATCTAAATTGATAAGACTCAAGGCATGATTCACCTTGAGGCAAATTTCTCTCCTGTTGTAAGCCTATGAAATCAAAACAAATTACCTTCTTCTAAAACACAACAGTGAGCCAAGCATAGGATTGCCATTCCCATTTGAAAAGGGGGAGATAGGCAAGAAAAAAAGAGTAATAGGACCCAAATTGGTTCAAAACCCACCAGGGAAAAAGCTGGGTGCGGTAGCGCGGGCCTGTAGTTCCGGCTTTAAGTTATAAAGCTCTAGGACATCTTCTTTTACTCCATGTCCCACATCCTATGCACACTGGAACAAGGGCTGGTGTTCCAGGGTCTTGGGCAGTCCTGCCCCTATGGCTTTGCTGGCCTCAATCCACCTAGCATATCTCATGGGTGGAGTTTTATGCCTGCATTTCTTCCAGGCTGGAGTTGAATGCTGGTAGCCCTGTAGTTCTGGGGTCTCTGTTAGCTGTCCTGCTTTCATGATTCCATTAAGCACTGCCCTGTTGAGGGCTCTCTGTGACAGCTTTAGCTCTGACCCCACATTTTCAATTGGCATCGCCCTAGAAGGGGCTCTCTGTGGTAACTTTGCCCTGTAACAAGTCTCCGGGTGTCAGCAACGTCGTATGAAATCTACGTGGAGGAAGCTATACCCCTATAGCTCTTGCATGCCTGCAGACTTCTCATGGATACACCAAAATGTATCACTTGTATCTTCTGTCAGTGGGTTGAACCATAGCTACACTGGAATGCAGGGAGCAGAGACCTGAGATGGCCCAGAGCAGTGAGCCCATAGAGGATGCCCTGGGCTGGTCCCCCCAAACCATTTGGCCCACCTAGAGATGTGGACTTATGGTGGGAGAGGCAGCCTTGAAGATCTCTGAAATGCCTTCAGAGTCTTTCTCTCATTGTCCCGATGAAGAGCCTCTGACTTCCTTCTATTCATTCTAATCTCATTAAAGGATGGCCTAACTGCACCCTTGCATGTTTTTTTGTTCTTTACATGACCAGGCTGAGGGTTTTCCAAATCTTTCTTCTTTGCTTTCCTTTAAATTATAAATTCCATCTTTAAATAATTTCTGTCCTCTAGCATCTTACTATAAGTAGTTAAAAATAGTCATGTAGCAATCTGAGTGCTTTGCTGCTTAGAGATTCTGCCAGATATCCTAGTTTGTCACTCCTAAGTCTGCCTTCCATAAAGCCCTTAAACATGTATGCAGTTCAGCCAAGTTCTGTGCTACTTTATAACCAGGATGGTCTTTACTCCAATTTCCAACACATGGTTTCTCATTTCCATTTGAAACCTCATCAGAACAGCTTTTACCATCTATATTTCTGTCAACATTCTGGTCACAACCACTTAAGTAGTTTCTAAGAGGTTTCCAACTTTCCCTAGCCTTCTCTTCTTCTTAGCCCTCACCAAAGTCACTCTTAATGCTTCATTGATGGCAATATAGGCTTTCTCGAGCCTGCTTCTTCAAACTCTTCCAGTCTCTACCTATCACCCAGTTCCAATCTGCTTCCACATTTTTAGTTATGTGTGAACAACAACCCCACCCTTGGTAGCAATTTTCTGTCTTAGCCCATTTTCTGTTGCAGTAATAAAATACCACAGAGTAGGTAGCTCATGGTTCTGGAAATGCGGAAGTCCAATATCAAGGGACAAGCATATGATGAGGGACCTCAAGCTTGTCATCCCCTGGAGGAAGAGTGGAAAGGCGAAAAAGCAAGTAAGCATGTCCAAAAGAGAAAAGTACAAGGGGCTGGGCTTGTTTTATAACAATTCACTTGAGATAACTAGCCCAATCCTGTGATAATGGCATTAATCCATTTATGAGGATGGTACCCTTATGATCTAAATACCTTTCATTCATCCCCTTGTAACATTGCTGCATAGGGGATTAATTTCAACATGAGTTTTGGAGGGGGCATTTAAATCATAGCCACTCCCAAGATTGCTACCACCTGGTGTATGGACCCTGTAAAATATCCTGCCTTTGAGTATTGCAAGAATCCATGAATAAGATGGAATATTTGCTCCCTTGTTAGCTTATATGGGCATGCTTGTTACCTTAATATGTTATGTGGCATAAGTTTTCATCAGAGCAGATTAGGGTGATTCTGCTAGCCTTGAAGGAACTAACTGACATGCTGTAGAGAGGACAGTGTGGCAGGGAACATCGATGGTTTCTAACGAGCTGAAATGGCCCCCATTTGACAACCCACAAGAAAGTAGGTCTTTGTTGCACCTACAACTGCCAACATCCTGAATGTACTTGGAAGAGGACCCAAGCTCCAGATGAGAACCATAGCATGGGTGACATCTCCATTTCAACCTTGTGAAACCATGACAAAGAATCCAGGTGCTCTATGCTCAGACTTCTAACCTAGAGAACTATGAGGTGATAAATGGATGTTTTAAACTGCTAAGTGTGCAGTTATTTGTCACACAGCATTAGAAAACTCATGCATATACCCTCAGTATAAAGAAAAAAAAGAACTGCTAATATTGAATTCTTCTTAAGTGGTTTTTTTTTTTAAATCATCATACAGGTATAGCAAATCACAAACTTTTGTGTATTATAGGTTTGAGCAGATGAATAAATGGATTGATGCTGGAAATCAAAGCCCTAGTTGTGGAAGATGGGAGATGCAAGTACGAATTGGGGAAAAGCAAAGAACAACATTGTGAGGTTAAACTGGAACAGGACATTTTACAATATCTAGTAAATTTAGTGATTTCTAAAATATGTACATTAGAGCTGGGATTTCCAACATATACAAAATATACAAATATACATTTCGGCTTGCTGAAAAGGCCTAGAAGAAATGCTATTCCAACAGGAATGAGAATATTTAGCACCCAGATCTTGATTTCTAAATACTCTTAATTTCCAAAAGAAGCCAGGGCTTAAAGAAGACATAACTGATTCTCGGTTAGGAACAGAGAAGGCATAAGATAAACCTGGAACATCTTATTGTGCCATAAATTAAGAAAATACTAAAAACAATTGATAGGGGCTTGACAGAAAGACACATTGCCTTAAACATCAAAATAAGTATGGACACTAGCCAACTATAATCTATTGAAAAAATAAGAATCTATGAGTCCAAAATTATGGGGGTGGGGAGAGAGAGAGAGAATAGATAAAGAAGAGGGATCTTTACAGTGGAAGGCTAATAACTGTGAAATAATGAAAAAAAATGATGGACTTAGAAAATCACAATTTGCAACTATAATTGGAAAAGTGAGTCAGGCAAACATCATCAGTAGATCCTAAATCTATAGAGAAAAAGTTTGATGATAAGCAGGATGTTTACAACATTGCTAAGTCTCTCCCCACAAATTACTTATTAATTTGCAGAGGGAAAAGTAAATATGGTAGAGAAACTGGATAACTCTTTCATCAAATAATCAAGGTTAATTTGGCAATAATGAACAATTTCTTGAGAAGACTACACCATTACTAATGTGATATTTTAGCCAAAAAAAATGCGTAATCTGAATCTAATCATGAGGAAACATTGGATAAACACAAATTGAGGAACATTCAGTAAAATAATTTTCTGTATTTTTCAGTTATATCAATGTCATAAAAGACAAAGAAAGACTGACGAACTCTTCCAGATTAAAAATTCTAGGCTGGATGCGGTGGCTCAAGCCTGTAATCACAGCACTTTCGGAGGCCGAGGTGAGAGGACTTTTTGAGTCCACGATTTCAAGACCAGCCTGGGCAACTTGGCGAGACCTCATCTCTACAATAAATCAAAAAATTAGCCAGGCATGGTAACCCGTGCCTGTAGTTTTGGCTACTTGGAAGACTGAGGCGGAAGGATCGCTGAGCCCTGCAGGTTGACACTGAGGTGGCCGTGAGGGTGCCACTGCACTCCAGCCTGGATGATGGAGTGAGACTCCAACTCAAAAAAAAAAAAAAAAAAAATTCTAGAGCAACTTGACAGCTAAATGCAATATGTGATCCCAGAGAGGGGAAAAAAATTGCTATAAAGGACATTACGCAACCTACCCTCAAATGGATCTGGAGGGCAAAAGATATATTTTATACGTACACCCACACTCTCACACACACAGAATAAAAAGACAAAATGTTAACAATTGTAAATCTGGGTAAATGGTTTATGAGTGTTCTGTATTCTATTGTTGCGTCTCTAAAAGTTAAACATTGTTTCAAACTGAAACATAAAATAATATTTTTTCAAACTGAAATGTTTTTCAAATGACATTCATACTGGTTACAAAATATCTCACCTTACAGATGTACCACAATTTATTAACTCTTTATTTTGTAACTTCTAGTTTATTTTTAATTTTTAACCATTATAAATAATATTGTGATGAACATTTTGTTCGTGAGTCTTTGCATCTGTGATTATGTCTTTAGTATAGATTCCTAGAAGATGAACTACTTCTAGGACAAAGGGTTAAAATTTTTAAAAAGCTATTGACATATGTTGTCAAAAAACTTTTGGATAGCTTACATACATTCATTTAGTTATTTGTTCTTTAATGCAAATTTACAGTATTTTGCATGCTCATGCCCTTCCCCAACACTGAAAATAACTTTTCTTAATATTTTCTAAATGTATAGGCAAACATTATATTTTTGTTATTTATATCTGTTGCCCAGGCTGGAGTGCAGTGGCATGACCACAGCTCACTGCAGCCTTGACCTCCTGGGCTCAGACGATCCTGTTACCTCAACTTACTGAGTAGCTGGAACTACAGGCGCTCACTACCACAACTGGCTAATTTTTAAATTTTTTGTAGAGACGAGGTCTTACTATGTTGCCTAGGGTGGTCTTGAACTCCGGGACTCCAGTAGTCCTCCCATCTAGAACTCCCAAAGTGCTGGGATTACAGGTGTGAGCCACCATGCCTGATCTCATAGGTTGAGCATTTTTATATGCTCATTAATCATTTGTGTTTGCTCTGGGAATTTTTTTAACCTACATTTTATGCCAATTTTTAAGGAAGTCATGGATTTTCTTGGGAATGTCATGGATTTTTTTTATCGATAAGGATTATTTCCTTTATGTAGAGGATATATTAATGCCCTGCATTCATTGCTGCATTTGTTGCAAAAGAGGCTGAGCGGCTTAGCACCCATCCTAACATGCAAACTCAGGCTGAGTAGGGAAGATGCTGGCGGCTGTAGACTCTTAGCAGGTAGGGCCAACTAAGAGAAGGATTTGGGGAAAACTTCCCCAGGAGGTATAGTTACCAGGCATAATTAATTTTATGGCAAGAGGCAGTGGTAGCAGCCCCTGGAATTCGGGGCTTAAAATGCACCTCTGCAAAAGGAAAAGAGTAAGGTGAAACATAAACTTGCTTTTATAGCTTCCACCCAGAAGCGACACACATCATCTCTACCTGCATCTCTTTGACCAAAAGAGCTGCCCTCCATAGAAGCTGGGAAAATGCAATCCTATCATGTGTATAGGAGGAAAGAACCAGAATTGCCAACAGTACTATGTCTCCCACAAACACTTTATTTATTAAAAACTCACCTCCACATATGCAAAATACCATTACTGGTTCCTCTCACCTAATTTCTGCCTTGTTACATTCAAGAAATTCAATATCTGAATGCATATGGCAAGTTAGACACTCACAGGGACGGGAGAATGGTGAATCATAATACAGACGCTTCAAAAACCAGAGCCCACGGCTGTGCACTTTTCTTATCAGCAAAGACTCTGAGTAGCCTGGAGATAGGTAGTGGGGGAGAGAGCAGTGACTTCTCACCTTCATTCAGGTAAACAGTTTCTTCTGTTTCAGAAAGGAACACATGTATAGACCACTGAAAATGGTTTCTCAAACCAGTTCTATCAATCTATAATTTATATGTGTACTAGATTTTGGCAAAAGCTTGTCAGTCTTAGATTTTAATAGTATTGTGAACGTCACATTTTTTTCTGTGTTGTTTTCATTTATTTTAATGGGGAATTGATAAAAGTTGCATCAGAAGTCATGTGAACATTTTATTAGATTTTCTATGGCAGTGTTCTAGAAAACACCATGAAGGATTTGAATGTCAATTAATTCTTTATTTTTAGTAACTTTTTCTCTGATTTAGTTTTGATCACAGAAATTAAATTTTTAAATGGTTAAAAATAAATAAGTATAAAATTTAAAATCCCCAAGCTAAACATTTCAGAGAAGGCTTCGGTTCTCATCATATACTGTATTCGTTTGCTAGGGCTACCATAAGAAACTACCACAAACTGAGTGTTTTAAAAAACAGAAATTATTGTCTACAGTTCTGGAGGCTGGAAGTTAAAGAACAATAATGTTAACAAAGTTGATTCTTTCTATGAGAAAGAATCTGTTCCATGCTACTCATCAAGCATCTGGTAGTTTGCTGGAAATCCTTGGCATTCCTTGGCTTGTAGAAGCATCATCCTAATCTCTGCACTTATCTTCACATTGCGTTCTTCCTGTGTGCATGTCTGCATCCAGATTTCCCCTTTTTATAAGGACACTAGACATATTGGATAACGGCCCAATCTTCTCCAGTATGAGCTCATTTTGACTAATTACATTTGCAACAATCCTACTTCCAAATTAGGTCACATTCTGAGGTACTGAATGTTAGAACTTCTACAAATAAATTTAATCCATAAAATTCACTAAATAGCAGGCAGATCTTTAAGGATAAGAATACCTCTGCCCCTACACATACCTCATATACACACACAGTCACCCTTCTAAGATAGGGTGTGGACACATAAGAGGCAGAGGTAAGAAAGAGAAAGAACATTCACTGAACTCTTGTTGTGTGTCAGTTAATATTTAGGCATTGGCTCTGACTTTTTTGCCACTATACAATGCATCTATGTAACCAAAACTATTTGTACCCCCAAAGCTCTTGAATTAAAAAAAATTAAGCATTTGAGATATATTATTTAATTTAACCTGATATCAGTTGTATTAAGGATGTAGGTGCAAATGACAAAAACTGAGATTCATAATGATGCGGTTACTTTCCTAGGGTCAATTATTAAACTGAATTCAGATGTGGATATGCCTGACTGCAAAGGCCAGACACTTTCTTCTGAGTACTCTCCTTGCTTCTCTGCAAAGGCAAAATATTGATAATAATGAGTAATGATAATAACAAGTCATGGCAATGTTTCATTGAAACAATTGCTTCTCCTAGCATAGAGCAAAAGACAACAAACAGATGAAAACAATCAGTGAGATTTCTGACAGGGTGACACACTCAAAGCTTCAATTCTGCCTAAACATTCACAGCAGGATTTTCCTTCCCACAGTTGAATGGAGGCTCATTTCTAAGAAATAAAGAAGAAAAAGAAACAACATAACACAAGTTAAATATTTATCATTGTCAAACATTTAAAACCCAGTTTTTTACACTTGGTGTTGAATCTTAAGTCTGATGATTAAGACAATATTGTCCTGATACTCACAACAGCAGTAGCTAACAGATATTGCAACCTCCTGTGTGCCAAGCACTGTGCCTAATGCTTGTCATGCATTAACTCATTTAAACTTCACAACAATCCTATGGGTTAAGGGTAGCATTATCTTCCTTTTGAAGATTTTGCTACCCTGTATCCAAGCCTGGCTCTCAAACACTACGCCCAGCCATTTCTGTGTAATTAGAATTATATTTTGTAGCCAACTTTTTTCCTTTTTCCTTTTTTTTTTTAGAGACAGAGTCTCACTCTGTCTACCAGGCTAGAGTGCAGTGGTGTAATCATAGTTCATTGCAACCTTGACCTCCTGGGCTCAAGTGATCCTCCTGCTTCAGCCTCTCAAGTAGCTGGGACTACGGGCATGCATCATCATGCCCAGCTAATTTTTTTTTTTTTTTACTTTGTTTTATAGAGCAGGGTCTCATTATGTTGCCCAGGCTGGTCTCAAATTCCTAGTCTCAGGCGATCCTCCCACTTTGACCTTCCAAAGTGCTGGGATTACAGGCTTGAGCTACCACACCTGGCCCTCTTTTCAGATGGAGGAATTGCAGAGCAAGGGGTTTGGAGTCAGACAGGCCTGAATTTGAATCCTGTATCTACTCCTTATTACTACATGACCTTAGGAAAGTTGTTTAGCCCTCTTGGGCCTCATTTATTACTTTCAAAATTGAGTAAAAATGCTTTTCCCACAGGGTTGTTATGAAAATTAAAAAGCAAAACAATCACTAGAGCATAGAAAATAGCCATTAAATTTATTATTGTAAAAGTATATAACATTCTTTGGAATTCTATTTTGATACATTTTCATGAATTATAAATCTCATTACCTGGCAACTTTTCACCCATAAAGAAGGGGGTTCAAGCCCTTCAGGAGAAGGACAGATACCTTTAGAACAAGACGATTGTGGCTTATTTTTTGTTTGTAATTGAAATAAAACAACAAGCTCAAAAGCCAAGTTCTTCTAAGAAAGAAATGCTTTTTAAAATTTCCTTTAGCTTCTATTAGCATACAGATAATTTGATCTGAATGTTCAAAATGTCGATTTCTTCCTTTGAGTTGGAAAGACACTTCTCTGAAATTTCTCTTGGCTGGTTTTCTGTCTAGGTTATAATGAGGACATAGCATAGAGGAAGTAGGAGTTGAAGGAAGAAGCAAAATAAAAGGAGATGGAAGAAGTCAAATAGCGGAGTCCTTGGACCAGTCCTTTCTCCTCAAGATTGGGAGCAACAAGAAGTACCTCAACAAAGCAGGTAGAAGGAAGCTCTTTGAGGAACACTCAGAGAGGTAGGAAACATTTAAAAACATCAGGGCTAATGGTTAGCTTTCCTGAACTGGGCATCAGGCAGGAAGGCTGCAGGCTTCTGGGAAAAGCCTAGTTTGGGGCTGATGACTACATCCATGTGGCGTGGGAGAAAGGGCATGGTTGTGGTGACAGGGGAAGACCAGGTCAATGAGCCCTAGCAGTGTTCCTGGTTTCCTGGATTTCGAAGGTAGCTGAAGACATGCAGAAAAGTAAGCAGAGGCACTGAGGAGGCCAAAGATCAGCAGAAGCCCAGGGTTAAAGCAAAGCATAGGGACTCCCAGCCCAGAAACCAATAGTAGAAAACAAAGACTCCAGGTACGGGTGCTGGTATGTTTCCTTATAACCAGTGACAGTTCTCGTTACACTTCAGTGGCCACTGGGCCACACAGCAATCTAAATCAGCAACTGCATAGCAGAGATCACCACGGATGTGATCACTATCTTTCCCCACAGCTAAAGGTAAGCCAGTAATCTTCTCTTTCCTTTAGGAGCAGAGAAAAAAAGCAGAACTCTGAAAAACTGAAAATTTACCAGAGGCATCTAAGCAGAAATTGTAGAGATCAAACACAGATCCGACTGACTTACTGATTTGTACCAAAATGTGGTGTATTTTCTCCTACTGCCTGATAGGTTGAGTTTCCTGGGATAAAACAGACAAGACACAGGAAATAATGAAGTGGCATTCCTTTGCACATCCTGCCTCATGGAAGGGTTTGTGTGGGATGATTTGAAATAAGCGTAAAGCACGTATTTACACCAATGGCTAGTTACAGCTCCTACTAAAATTAGAATAAAATGTTGTCCTGAGGGATCATGAAACTGTAAAAAAAAAGTGGGGGACTTTAGATTGTCATACAGAAATGCAGAGAAAAGAAACAGTGAACATGCAGTTTCTGGCATTCAAGATAGGCTTTTTGAATATACAAAAGGAAATAGATGTTTAAAGTCAGACTTTTGAGGAAGACAAAGATTTCAGAAATATAACACCTAACTTTACCATATTAAGAAATAGACTCGATGATTCAGATCACTGAGTTTTGCTCTTTGTCCAGGAAAAGAAAAGAGATAAAGAGATGTCAAAACGTACTCCGGATGTAATTGATTTTGGAAAAAATGAGAGACAGATATAAACCAAGGAAGTGAGAGACCAGGGTTCTTGTCCTCCTTTTGCCCCAGGCTTTGAGCAAAAATAGGGACCATCTTTAGAAGCATCCAGGCAGCAATGAGAGGCCAAGAGCATTGAATTAGTGCGTTACATCCTTTGTACATAGGAAGACTGAAGCCTTTGGAAAGAACCTACAAAGATATTCCCACCATGTGTAGGGATGTCATGGAGGTAGCAGCGGATGGTAGATGAATAGATTCATGTTGTGAGCTGGAAGTAGATATTGAGGCAGAACTTGGGTGTAAGATATTTTTTAGCAATCCATACTTATGAAAAAAGTGAGGAAGAAAGCAGAACTGGGCAAAGGGAGAAGTTGAACAGTGATGGAATCCAACAAAGCCTCAGCTAACCTTAAGGGGAGTTCTGGAGTAAGAATGACCAGACAGAATTGTGTTGCAATCTGCTGAATGAGCCACATGTGTTGCACATTGGTGTGTAGTATGAGAGGCATTTTGCTCTTGCTAGATCATCAAAGAAAAACAAGCCCAAAACATCAATTTAACAAGAGTTCCAGACTCAGAGGACAAAAATGAGATTGAGGGGTCAAGATTATGTTTTCTGAGAAGATGCAATTGATGCAATTGCTAGGTTTGGTTGGTGGACAGTGTAATTTTTCATCCTGGCTTACTTCCTATGAGAAGTTCTGAAATATTAGGTCCTTACTTACTCTTTCTGCCCATAAAATTACATGTTAAACAAAGCCCAAGATTTAGTAACCTGCAAATCACTCTGACTTTCGTCTACTGTGCAAATTTACATCTGGAAAAAAAAAGTGTTGTCGCTGACCTAGTTCTCTATGAATAATGCAAACACCAAAATCTTTGGCAGCCAGAGACAGAAGAAAATTAAATTCACACAAATCTCTTCATCAGCAAGTAAAAGCCAAAACCAACACAACTGAAACTCTGGGATCAAAGGATGGCGAGATGTGTGAGACAGGCCATCTACCATAAGGAGCCCCAGGCACAGCTCAGAATCGACTAGGAGAGCTTCAGATAAGAGGATCCTGGACCATCCCGAGCTGTGCCAGCCCTTTGAAAGGGAAGTGACAGAAGACAAAATCAAAGCCTGGGAGCACTACAATCCTAATTCAGTTTAAACCTACCCAGGCCCTTCTCTCTGTTTGAAAGGATCATTCCCATCGTGGCCATGTAACTAACTCTGGGAGAAGTTGTAGCTCCATTTCTGAAACAATTTTTCTTTGAATAATGAAATAAAACATAGAGGATTTATCATGCAATATTATCATACATGCCCACAGGTATGCAAACATATTTTTCCAACCTCCTTAAATTGCCCATCAGTGAGCCCCCTTTCTTTGTCCATCCCCTCCAGAACTCCATCATGCTGCAAATAAGACTGACTTTGTCCATCCTCTCCAGAACTCCATCATGTTGCAAATAAGACTGATTTTTTTCTGAGGCAGGGTCTCACTCTGTCACCCAGACTGGAGTGCCATGGCATGCATGGTCATGGCCCACCACAGCCTTGACCTCCTGGGGACAGGCGATCCTCCCATCTCAATCTCCAGAGCAGCTGGGACTGCAGGCGTGCACCACCACACCAGGCTAATTTTGTTTTATTTTTTGTAGAGATGAGGTATTGCTATGTTGCCTAGGCTGGTCTCAAATCCTGGGCTCAAGCAATCCTCCCACCTCAGCCTCTCAAAGGGCTGAGATTACAGGCATGAGTCACTGTGCCTGGCCAGATTAATTTTTACAGTAGTAATAACAACTAGCATTTGTTGATCATCCATTATATGTCAGGCACTATACTGATTTACAATCACTTTTTTCTTTTAATCCCTCTAACCCTTCATGAAATAGCCATCGTTATTATATTATCTTGAAGAATATGAGCCTCAGAGAGATTAAGTAACTTTCTCAAAGTCATACATTTAGGATATAACAGGGTGAGAACCCAGAAAGAATTCCCAAATGAAGAAAAACTACCAAATATGATGAAATTGGTATAACTTTGTCTATGGAATTCTGTGCTGTAGTCTTAGCCCTAGGCCAGGTTTCCAAGAAAACAGAGCCTGAGGCAATGAGTTTAGGGTACTTGAACTTTATTAGGAAACGCAGCAGGTGTGAGAGACAAGGGGAGAAGAGTGGGAAAGGAGGAGGGCAGTGTGAGACTACATTATCAAGTTTGAAACAACCAACTGACACTGCTCAAATTCGCAGGATCGACCACTAAGAAATTACATAAACTGCATCTCAAAAAGTCCATCTAGAGGACGAAAAAGGGAAGAACTAATGTACTAGTCAGCTTCTTTTATCAAACGTTTGCCTCAGGGGACACGAACTACCTAGACTTCAGGGTTTCACATGCGTGGGCCACAAGCAGCATTCTGTGGCATTCTGTATCTTAGCATCAACACCTGTCTGGAGGTGAGGCACTGTCAGGATTTACCCACGTAAAGTCAGCAGGAGCCAGCGTAGAGCTGATGGCTTCGATGCTATCGAAACAAGAGATAGGTGAGGCTGAGAGTATTTGAGTGTTACCTCAGGGGTGTCTGAGACACGTGTGTGTCTTTTCAGAAAAAAGTCCAGTCAGTTCTAGAATGTTCCATGTGGTTAGGATACTCAATAAAGACTAAGATGCAGAAGTCCAACTTGCAGTGCCACGTAGGCACACTGGACAAGCAGCATTTATAAAGTACAAGAAGGATCAAAAGTAGAGGGGAGGAATGGGAAAATGTTCATTTTAGTCACTTCTTCCAACAAAGTTAGCCAGGGGGCTCAGTCTGTTCCTAGAGGTTCTCAGGAAATATACTCTCTTTTCTGGAGCAAGAGGTGTCATCAGCTGTGGAGTGGTTTCATCTGGGTTAAGTTCATTGAACTGCATAGGATGGCATGGACTGCCTTGCATAGCTCCCTGACCTAGAGTCTGACAGAATGTCTTGCTCTTATGCAATGGCTGCAGAAAACAAAATCCCCTTTGGTTTGGACTCAACAAGATAGTTATCCACCACAAGCTTACCTAGGGTCTTTGGCAGTTAAAATTAGTTTCAGTTAGAATTAAAATTCAGGGCTTCAGTTAAAATTAGTGATAAAAGCCTTTGGTGGGTAATTCGCCATAGGCCTGGAAATTATCCCTGTAGTTCTAAGAAAAGTGAAGCCTGAAGGAAGGGCTAGAGCCTTGGTCACCTCATGGTACACTAACTGCAAGAAAAAGCATCTGTCATTTTCAACTTATATGCTGGTGATGATCTCTGCCTCATAAAGTGGAAAAATTACCCAAATGTAAGAAGAGGATTTGGATTCTGTGTGGTCAAAAAGAATGTTGGATGTCCATTTTTGTCTTCATGTTCTTTTATGTTAACTGACTTCTTGCCTGGTACCAATGTTTTCCTTGTAGCTGGACCCCTAACATCTTCCGCTAGACTTCCTTGATAGTCAGCAAGGTCAAAAGATTAGTCATGCCAGAGATAACCTTGCAGGTATACCCAGCACACCTCGTCTGGCCTTCCTTGGTTGGGTTTTTCCAACAGTTGCTGAAGCCCAGAAGATGATGCTCTACACGACAAATCTGCAAACAAACTTGTCACATGGAATCTGAACACTGGCACTATTACTACAAACAGCCACACTATACATCACAATCCAACTCTCCAGTAGAGTATCATGCTGACTTTATTGTAATATGGGTCATATGAAGTAATAACCATTGCTCTCACATTAACCAGATGTGTGACCTTAATCACTTTGTATTGGGTTCCCTAATTTGTAAAAAAAAGAAAATAATAACAATAACATTTTAAATAAGAAAGAAAAAGCCACTGGACTCAGCACAGGAGAAAGAAACAACTAACACACGGAGTATTAATAATGTCCAAGGAGTTCGACTTTCAGTCTTTGCAGCAAATCTGTAAGACAGGTGATGGTATCTTCATTTTGTTGATGAAGAAATTGAGACAGAGGGGTCATGCCGTCCCAAAAGTCATAGAGTTAACAAGTTGCTGAGGCCAGGGTTTGAGCCAGTTTCATCTAACCACAAAGCCCTTGCTCTTTCCTTATTTCTTTTGTAAAAACAAATTTTGAATGACACCAAGAGTAAGAGTATTACTTGTAAAATATTCAAATGTCTCTGAAAAGCCTAATGTCTCCCTGGAATACTATCTCCCTCCTGCCCCAACAAACCTCATGTGACAATAAATAACCACTTATTTTAGTGTACATCCTTTCACGGGTTTTAAAAAATGTATTTATACACAACACATATAACCATAGAAAGCCAATATTATTTATAAACGTGTGTGTATTTTTTTTTTACAAAAATGATGGTATCTTCTGAAGATATCTTTACAGCTTGCTTTTTCATTCAACAATAGATCTTGGAGATCTAGTTATGAAGTACACAGAGAGCATTATCATTCCTTTTAGCTGCTGCATAGTATTTCACAGCAGGGAAATACAAGTTTATTTAGCCACTCCTCTACTGATGGATATTCAGTTTGTTTGCTATTTGTGCATGTTTCTGTTCCAACTTTGTGCTCTTTTCCCAGCTTCCATAGATGAGTTCCATAGCCTCTTTTAGCTCAGAAATTCTGTGGCATGACAAAATAAAGTAAAGTAGGTTTAAGTCTGAAGATATAATAATCCACTCCCAACAATTCATTTATTAGACAGTGAAACAGCACCAAATTATGAAATATATATGTTGCCATTAAGCACACAGTGCAAAAGAGACCAAACAAAAGGATCCAAACAGGTCCAGGCAGGATAAATGTCTCTCTGGTAACTAGAGACAAAACAGACTCTAGTTTGTATTCACTTAAGTATGTGACTCAGAGTTCTGTGTTGATATTCTTGATTGCAGCAATTTATTTATCCTATAATAGTTATTGAGTTTCATATGGCACCATGTAATGTGCTGATACTACACATATTATATTATTTAATCCTAATGATAATCCTTTAGAGCAGATATTATTATCTGTTTTATTGCTAAAGTAACTGAGGCTTAGAGAGGCTATGTCATTTTGCCCAAGGTCACAAACTCAAGCCCAAGTTGCCTGACTCCAAAAAGTCTGTCTTCTTTCCATGTTTGTCATCAATTCCTTTTAACCAGGGCTAGTTCAGAAGGACTTGATGGTAAAGAACAGATTCTCCCCTGATGTAAAACCTGTCAACACCTGTCCCCTACTCACTTCTTCAGTTCATCTTCCACTCCCTCCCCTGTCCTGAACATGCCCCTAAATTACTTATAATTTCCCAATAGTACATTGCCATGAACATTTGCAAGTAACTTTTCCTTTTTCTGGAGCATTCTTCTATTCTTTGTCTGGGAAACTCCTACTCATCTTTCAGCTCAAGCATCATTTCCTCCAGGAAGCCTTTGCTGTATAATCCTCACACTTGCCCAAGATTGGGTTAGGGATCTCCCATGCTTTCCCATAGTGGTTTATGTTTACTTTTCTTAAAGCATCAGATATAACACATTATAAATATTTGATACTTTCTCCTGTTTCACAGTGAGCTCCTTGAGAAAAGGAACCACAGCTTATTCATAATTGCATCTCTAGCCCTAGCATAGTGTCTACACACATTAGGCACTTGATAAATGTTGGATGAATAAATAGATCTTAGAGTAATGGCAAAAATGAAACTGAATATGGACTCTTTAACTTCATACATGGTGATTCCTCAAGACAGTCATCTTAGTCACCCCATTGCCTGCCTTTGCCCTCTAACTTCTCACTCCGTGAGACTGCAGAAGTTTTTCTTCACATGATAATATGGAAAGATAAGACAGGGAAACCTGGCATTAAGAAAGTCAGGACATTTCAGGGACAATGTCTCTAAAGACAAACAGCCTTTTTTTATGTGGAAATTTTTTTTAACCTATGAAAGATGGGGCATTCCTCTATTCCACATGAAGAGGATAGAATAAAGTGCTAAGAAAAAAAGGGAACTGAACTTTACTGAGAAAAAAATAAATTGATTGTAGGAGAAAAAGAATGAAGATCTCCTAGAAAATGTCAAAGAAAATTTATCATTTAATAGTAGTAAAGAATAAAAATCAAAAGATTCAAACCAGAATGTGTGAAGCATAAACAGATTTTTCAGATGATAAATTGCTCTACCATACACATTTTTTCTCTTTTCAGTTACAGATTATTTGATGAAGAGAATTTGTTTATTCCACATTTGCCAACATAATTTTTGTTTTGACAGTACAAGCAATGTATCAACTTTCCCCTGATGGCCTTTGAAGTCTCCAGATGTAGAAATTTAGAATTATAGACAATGTTTTAGAAGTGTTCATGGAGCTGAACCATACACTTTGTGTTTACTATATATTAGAAAGAAAAAAATAGAAAACAGCATCAGAAAGAAATTAACTTATACTTCAGAAAGGGCTGACATCTCTAACTATCTGATTACAGTACTATTAAAAGAATAGATAGTAATAATTACTATTTACTGAGTGCTAGGCACTGTGCTAGATTCCGACAGTGCAGAAAAAGCAAAACAGATAGCTTTACCCCTAGATAGGTAGACATTAAACAGATAATTATAAGGTATATGCATAATTATAAAGGTTAGTAAGAAGATAGGGTTTTAAAGAAAGAATAATAGGTCTTTACATAGATAGTCAGAGAAGGCTTCTTTGAGGAAGTAATGTTTAAACTGGAACCTGTAGAATGATACAGAGGCAGCCAGGTAAATAATGGTGGGAAAAGAATTATAGACAGGGGACATGGAATATGCAAATATCTTGTCATTAGAAAGAGCATGGCCTTTTCAAGGAACTGAAAAGAAAGCCTGTCCATCAGCTATTTTCCTGTTGATACTCAGACCCATTCCTGCCCCTGCCCCTGCCCCTGGCCCTGCCCAGGTAGATTGGTATTACAGAGACCTGACTCCTACAGGTTGGCAGGTGGTTATGCACTGTGTGGCCAATAGAAAAAACTGGTAGGAGATTAGAAGGTGGGCAAAAGGAAGAAGCTAGAATATTTCTTCCAGTTTTTTATTGTCTTTTTTTTTTCTGGGTTAGGAGACCCTCTCCAGCAGTGGTGATATCTCCTCTGTGGCTTTAGAGGGGTTTTTTTGGCTTTAGAAAAACATACTGATAACCCCCTTCCTTTATTTTGGGCCTAGGATAATTGGTTGAGGACATCATTATTGCAGTTTAATGACACCTTTTTGTATCATAGAGGTGTGTTTGTGGTTACAATTGACCTGGTCTCTTCTTCCTAGATGATCATAAATTGATAAGAAACAGAGAGACTAGCAAATTGTAGCACTCACAGTTAAAAGCCCCATCCTTCTTCTTTCCCACTAACAGAGAAAAAAATTTTAAAAAAAATACTGTGATCCATTTCTGGAACAGCTTGTAAAACTATCAAAGTTTTGTTCGGGGCAGCCAAAGTTTTTAACAGTGACTCACATGATCCACATAAAAACAGCTGCCTGAATTTTTTTGTTGCTATTTAATGGTGAATGATAGTGAGTAGAGAAGTTTGCCCCAGGCCAGGGAAAGTTGCGCATGACCTACAGACTGCTGAGTGTACTTTGCTTACGTATTTATAGTACTGTCGTAGTTACCATTAGTCAGGCACTAATTCTATTCCAGCTTCTATATAAGCATTTTATATATAAAATTAAATTTTCATGGTAGATCAAAATTACCCTCAGTGTTGTTAGTATTATTGTCTCTATTTTGTAGAAGGGAAACTGATGTCTGGGATATTGTGAAACTTACTTAAGGTCAAAAAAGTTTGTGGGGTAAGTTGATCAAATTTCCATCTGTCTGACTTAAAATCCGCCATACTGTACAATGCTCTGGTATCTCCTTTTTGTCAGTAATCTTGTAATAGTTATTTTACGGTGGAATTCGGCATTATAAAACTATGAGTTGAATTATATTCAACTTTAAATTATCATCAGTATTTGACCCAAGACTGCTAATATGTGACTGGTAGCAATGAGGTAGGAGCAAGAAGGCTGTTACAGCCAATGGTCTCTGCATTTATTGAAAAAGCAAACAGATACCCAGAACATTTTTTGGATCATTGTTGCCTTTCAAATAAAAACTTCAGATGTTTTGCACTAGACCCTAGTCAGTGTTGATGTCCTCTTTGAATTGCATGATCAGTGCTTTATTTGTCACAGAAGGTACACAAGAGAGTACTTGGTACGAACTCCAACCAACTGCAGTGGTTATCTGGAGTGCTGTGCAAAAAATTCTTTTGGAGTGAATCAGCAGAAAAGAGGGCTTTGACATCTGCCATGACGTTGGGACTCTGATGAACACACGAAGAGCTTTATGCTTGCCATTTCTACCTTAGCAACCCATGCCGGAACTGCAAAATGCCTTAATGCTCTGAGTTTCTTTCTTTCTTTTTTGTTTTCTCTTCCTCCCTCCCTCCCTCCCTCTCTCCCTTCCTCCCTCCTTCCCTATCTTCCTCCCTCCTTTCCTCCCTCCCTGTCTTCCTCCCTCCCTCCCCTTTCTTACTCCCTGGCTCCCCTCTCTTCCTCCTCTTCCTCTTCCTTCTCCCTTTCCCCCTCCCCCTCTCCCCCTCTCCCCACCCTCTTCTCCTTCTTCCCTTTCTCCCTCCCCCTCTTCCCCTCTCCCCACCCTCTCCTCCTTCTTCCCATCTTCTCTCTCCCCCTCCCTCCCTCTCTGGCCAGTTTCCTTCTTCTATTGGACTTTCCAGGCCATT
>CAUYQG010283385.1:0-32315 GCA_963574415.1 Tarsius wallacei | reverse complement strand
AAACCCCCCTTCTGAAGACGGTTCACGAGACTGTAGTTCCTGGAAACAATTTGTTCTTTGAAAAATCTGATTTTGCTGAGTACAACATTGTAAAATTCCAAAGGAAGTATGTAATCACTCAACACAACTCCCTCCCTTACCTAAACAAGGGTATAAGATCCCTTTTCTCCTGTTCTGGGGCACTCGACTTGGATGCATTAGACCCTCGGGCCCGCTGGGATGGCCAGTGTAATAAAATGCCACTTCCTATAATAGTCTCAGTGTCATGATCTCTCTATTTTTTCCTGCTACAATTTTATATATTGTTTATCTTATTATCAAGTTTTTAAGAATTCCGTGTATTTTCTGAGCATAGTTTTTGCAAGATTCATGTATTATAAATAATTTTTCATATTTTGTAATTTGACTTTTTGATTTCTTAAAAGTCCTTAAAAGAGAAAAAGTTTTCATTTTTGCTAAAGTACAAATTATTTAAGTTTTATTTCATGGTTTCTGACATATAAAACTTTGGAAAGATTTTCTGCTTTACTTTCCTCTGGGAGTTTTATAGTTTTAATGCTTTCATTTAGTGCTAGGATCCATTTCAGGTTGATTGGTATGGTATGAATGAAAGATAGCAGCTATACATGAACCTATTTCTGATCTCTCTTCTCTGCTTTAGTGATATACATGTGTATCCCTTCTCTAGTACTATGCTGTCATGGCTAATTGTAGCTTTATAGCTATTCTTGAAATCAGGAATTCTAAATGCTCCATCTTTGTTCTTCTTTTTAAAAATCGCTTTGGTTATTCTAAGTTGCTTGAATTCTCATACGTTTTATGAACAGCTTAGCAATTTCTATAGCATTGTAGTTTGACATTGATTGAGTTTGTGTTAAATACTTGAACTAATTTGAGGAAAGTTGACATCTTAACAGTATTGAATCATGAATCGTGAATGTGGTATATCTCTCCATTCATTTAGGTTTTCTTTAATTCCATCAGCCACAGTCTATAATTTTAAATGGATGTGTTTAAAGTGTTTAATGTGTTTAAATGTGTGTGTCATTTGTTATATTTGTGTATTTTGAGCACTACTTTAAATCAGTTTTTTATTTAACTTTCTGATTATGATACTGTGGCATAGAAAAATCCAACTGATTTTTTAAATTAACCTTTTGTTTTATGATCTTTCTAAATTAACTTGTTACTCTTCCTAGGATGACCTCCACTGCCCTAACAATAGTGCCATGGAATGCCCATAAAAAGAGTTTCTGACTTGTTTCCTAATGAAAATCCCAAGTTGAAGAACACCCCTCTGTTCTTTCTTGGAACATCAATGCCCGTTGATGAGACAAGAATTTCCATTTGCAAATTTCAACTGGACTTGTTTTATGTCTTCAAATATCACAGCTTTGGATGTCAGCAGCTGACTAGAGGTGACACCCTTGAACACAACAGAATACAGAGTTTGGGGACAAGCCTTCCCACAGTCACAGCACAGGAGCAAGTTGGAAGAGCAAGGAGGGGTGGTAGACACAGATGTCCTGGTGCTCCCACATTCCTCCTGAAGGGCCTGAGGAGTGGAGGGTGGGATCTTGCAAACACGTCTGTTCCTCCTTCTGCTGCTACAATCCTTACCATGTTCAGAAAAGTACAGGAAGAAACCAACAATGTAGCTTGTGCCTCACTGAAGTTTAGTTTCAGCAACCCAGATGAGGCCATAGATTTCAGAGCCTGCTTTTCCTGGCAGGAGGGCCATCCCAATCGTGAAAGCTCATTTGGTAGCATGTCACAGAGCCTGGCCCTTCTGAGGACCCTGCAATCAGTTCTCACTCTGTCTGCGGGTACCTGTTGCCTGGTGCCTTCTCACTGCATCCTACTGAATGTGTAATCCACTGTGCTGCTCCTAACAAATGTGCCCTCTCTAACCAATACCACAGACACTAAACCCAACCCCATTCTGCAGCAAATGTGCCTGACCCACTCACTGTGAGGGTAACAAAGGTCATTGACGAGGTGCTTATGTATTTATTTTAAACTCTTTACATTTTAGATTGCAATAGTAGCTTAATATTATCTCAGTCATTTTGTAGTTTGGTTGTTTAATGTGTTTAAATGTGTATGTCATTTGTTATATTTATGAATTTTTAGCACTACTTTAAATTGGTTTTGTATTTAACTTTCTGATTACTTTACTGAACATGAAGACAGTTGTCTTTCTAAGAGATTAGAAAAGGGAAGATGGATCAGCCATATAGATCAGAGGCTTCCTATCCTCCAGAAAACACTCCTTCCAACTGGGACCCAAGTTTTCCTTCTCATAAATGGCGCCACCTACCCCTTTTTCTGAAACCCAGTATATCCTTAGTTTTGTTTCCTGTCCACCCTAAGATCCCTCATTCGATCCATAAACCTCCTTAGCTGCTTCTCCAGAGAGGGTCTCGAGTCTGCCTGCTTTCCTCCATTCACTTTGCTGTGGCCTAGTTCAGGCCCCATCTGTCTCTTGAATTACTGCAACATCATCCCAGTTTGTCTTCCTGCTTCTGTGCTTCTTGCTAAGAACCCATTCTCCATCAAGACCTGAGATCTGCCAAGAAGCACAAATAAAACTACCCTGCTTCATCATTTAAATCCTTGCGGTGCCTCCCACTGAAGGCATTCATGACCCTGACATGATCTGTAAGGCTCTGGACAACCTGGACCCATGATCCTTCTAGTCTCACTTCCTCTTGTTCTCTCCTCTGTACCAGTTTCCAGCCTCTCTTGGCTCCTTGTGAATCCTCAGACGCTCTAAGACTTGCACATCTTGAGGCCTTTACACTTGCCACTCTTCCTCTAGATCCTCGCAGAGTTAGACCTTTCCATCCTTCATGCTCTGAGCCAAATGTCACCTCATACCTGTGTCTCCTGAGCACACGCTCTCGAAAGGAACACTGCCTGTCCAATGCCAATACTTTGTAGTACCCTTCTCATCGCTTACATCAAGCTAATATTATCATGTTTTTAAAAACTCTCTTTACTCATTTATGTCTCACCTCTACCTAGCAGAAAGCAAGCTAGTGAAGGCAGACACTGAGTGGTTTAGTTCCATGTTGTATCCCCTCTCCACCACAGACTGGACAGGGCCAGGCCCATAGGAGGTTCATGGCACTTACTTATGGAATAAATAAAGGAAAGAATGGGAGGCCTTGAGGTCTGAGTCATGTTTGGAAGGGCAGGCAAAATTTGAATGAGCACAACTCCACAAAGGTGTGGGATCAATTATGAGAGCCCTGTGAAGGCAGAGATGGGGGGTGGGGGGAGCAGCAGGACAGGGGTGTGTGGTGAATGCATTTGGAGGGAAGGTGGAGAAATGTGTCAAGAATACGAAAGCCTACTGTAGTGTGATGTGATGTGTTTGCTTTCCTGTCTGTTATGGGCTAAATTGTATCTTTTCAACATTAATATGTTCAAGCCTTAATCCCCAGTACTTCAGAAAGTAACTGTGATTGGAGATTAGGCCATTAAAGAGGTGATTAAGTTAAAATGAGGTTGTTAGGATGAGCCCTAATTCAATCTGGATGGTGTCTTTATAAGAAGAGATAAGGAGAGGGAATCTGGGAGAATTGGAGGGAGAAACATCAGGGATGTACATGCAGAACAACCACGTGAAGAGCCAGCGAGAGGGTAACCATCTGCAAGCAAAGGAGACAGGCCACAGAGGAAAGGAAGCTTAAACACCTTGATCCTGACTTGCAGCCTCTGAAACTGGGAGAAAGTAAATTTCTGTTGTTTAAACCTCTAGTCTGTGGTGTTTTGTTATGGCAGCCTGAGCTGGCTGACTAATACAGTATCTCTTTCACTGAAATGGCCTATATCCCTTTCATTTTGTTTACATGGCTCATACCCAGCCCTGCCATATGCAAAAATTGTCATATGTCCCACATGAAAATAAAAGTACTCCCCCCATCTTGCAGAGGCCTCAGTCGGGTTGTGTGAACCAGGCAAAGAAGTCCTCAGGAGACAGGCTGTATAGACACAGGGAAGCACAGGTCTCCAGTGAGGCAATGTGAATCATGATTGCCGTGTAAGCTAGAACTCACATAGCCCCTTTTCTGCCATAAGAAGAGTTAAGTCAACACAGAGTACAGCAGAGCAAGAAATGTAGAGAAATAAGGGGAATGATTTGATTATTCTTTGATTAAAGTATACTTAAAGTCAATTTTACCCCTGGACTTTTCTGTTTCTTAAGCTAATAAACTCCCATTTTTTTTCTTAATCTTGGTTAGGTAGGGCCCTGAAGAATGATCTGGCCTCACAGGACATTGAAAGTTTCATTGTACAGTATTACCCAAGCTATTTTTGTTGAAGTTTGTTGTTTATCTTTCCATACCTTTCTTATAAATATACAAATGTAGGTACATAATTGAATACATGTGCTGAATCAGATATAGTTATAGATATATAGATGAAAAACAAAAGCAAATGTAGTTTTTGGTCAAAAATGGTACATGTCATGGGACCCAATCATGTCCCTCCATGTAGATCCATGCCAGGAAGCTCACCCAGAACTGTGACTAAGAGGCAGTTGCCTTGACCACCCCAATTCATATTCTAGACTTCCTTGAGCAAACATTTCTTTTTCTGGGCCTCAGTTTCCTCATCTCTTAATGGAACACACAGTAGCATCTACTTCACAGGATGGTGCAGGCATCAAAAGAAAGGATACAAGAAAAAAGCAAGCTTGTCATCTAGTGAGTTTTGGCTGTGTTTCATGGTCACTGATATTAAAGGTTTTTATTCACAGAGCAACAGGGAATAGTATAAAGATCCTTCAGCAGAGGCGTTGCTGATGGACTGGAAGTGGCAGAAGATAGAGGCTATTTCTCCCCTCAGCAGGCAACTTCTGTTTCCAGGAGCCCAGTGTCCTGGGCCCTTCCAACCCTAGTGAAGAGGAGAGAGCCATGGAGTGGAGACGAGGCTGGGAAATGCAATTCTTCCTGTTAACACCTGGGGCTCTGGAAAGAGACTTGCACATTGATAGGGTTTATAGGGGGATGGGAGAGGAGGTTGTAGTTAAAACTACTCATCACAGGAGCACAGAGTTGCAACAGCCCAAAATCTAACACTGTGCTCTAACAGCGTCCTGTTACTAATTGCTTTACTGCCAATATCTGTTTTCCCTGAGACCCTATCTCAAAGCTACGTGACTGATAACAGCCTGGTACTGACTGTCAGTGTTTGCTTTCTTAAAGCTGCATTTCAGAGACAAATGTGACTGTTTTAGTGGGGACATCTGCACTTCAAGGCCATACCGACACCTGCATTTGAAGGCCAGAAGACAGCAACTAAAACTCCCAAAACTACTTCTTGGCTCCCAATCCACAACTCCCTAAAATTGCTCCTCAAAGCCTGATAAGCCAAGACTGGGGTTTTATAAGTGGCCTACAAAAGAAGAAAGACTGCTGGTTTCTCTCTAGAGAGGCAGCCACTCCCCCATATTCTTTTCTTTTCTTTAATAAACTTTTAACCACCAGCGGCTTGTCTCTTCCTTCTTGGCATACATTACACACATGACCCCATGCATAGTAGGAAAAGCTAACTGACTGCTTTCTCCTACTACACGTTCTACACAACACACTTCTGATACCAGATGTGTGGGCTTTTCCCCCTATACACCAAGCACTACTCCAGTGGACACCTAGTAGGTATGTCACAATGTAACTCAGTTCTGACACCAACCAGTTTGGGCACAGACCTCACAGATGAAGGCCTTAGCCCCACAAAACTGCCCTCACCTCAGATGCCAACTGCAAGCCCACAGTTGTCACCAATGCTTCTGACCCATCGGTTATAAATCAGGGTTCCCATCCTGATTTCAGATTCAATTATTTGCTAGAGTGGCTCACAGGACTTGGGAAGCTGCTCTGCTTTCTTTGACTGGTTTATTGTACAAGACAGTACAAAAGGTACAGATGAACAGATGTATGGAAGAGGCACACAGGCTGAGGCACTAAGGGGTAGAGCAGAGCTTCCATACCCTTGCCAGGAGGCTCCACGTGATCAGCAGCCTGGATGCTCTCTGAAGCCCTAGTTCAGGAATTTTGATGGAGGCATCAATGCTTAGGCATAAGGATGATTATTAACTCAACCTCTAGCCCCTCTCTTTCCATCTCCCTTTCCCAGAGGATGGGAATGGGGACGAACATTCTGAGCGTCTAATCATGGCTAGGTGTTTCTGGTAACCAGCCTCCATGCTGGAGCCCACCAAGAGTCACATATTAGGACAAAAGACACTCTTATTATCCAGGAAATTCCCAGAGATTAGGAGCTCTGTGTCAGGTACTAGGATCAAAGACCATATATTAGAACAAAGATAACCTTTACACCCCTATTGCTCAGAAAGTTACCAGGGTTTTAGGAGATCTGTGCCAGGAACCATAGGCAGAGACCAAATATATATATATATATGAGAATATTCCTATGGGGAAACAGAGGAAGAAACTTATAAAAATTGATGTGGAGGGACAGGGCTAGATTCCTTGGGATCAGAGAAATGTTTCAGGACAGAGCACAGCAGAGATGAAGGAAGGAATAAATAAAGCAGCAGATGTGGGGGTCCTAGAAGGCCCTCCCACTAAGGACTCTCTCCCAGTTTGGGATCTATTTATGTTTGGGGTGAGTTCAGTTCAGTTATCTAGGCCCATTAGCTGCCAACTGTAGGCTGAGGCCAGAGCCCTTGTAAATGCAGTTCTGATGTGCAAATTGTGTTCTCAGCCAGACACAGCTTTGCACTGATTGCCTCAGACAGGGCCACAGTGAGATATTGATCAAAGTAGGCCCAGTGCTCCTCGAGTTGGAAGGGTCAACCTGAGTTCAGAGAACTCACTCCTTTGGGACAAGTGGGTAGAGAGATATGAAAAATAAGCCGGCGGAACTGGGTGGGCTCCCTGCCAAGAGACACAGACCTACCCCTCTGAGCAGAAGACCATGCCACAGGCCTCAGGAAGTTGTCTTTCCTCTCCATGCAGCAATGTGCCTGGCAGACAGCTGAGGAAGGGATGAGGCAAGGCTAAGTGCCTTGTTTTCCTCAGCATGTCTTGCAAATATTCAGTTGCCTTTATCACCTTTAAATGTAGAATAGAAAGAATACCAGGTGCCAGGCTAGGATCCAGCTATAACGTTTCCATTTCTGAAATATGATAATTTTCTTGTTGCGTTGTTTTGTTTATAGTAAACTTGTCTTGGAAAATATTTTGGCGGATGTATACCAGAATGAAGAGTGAGGGTATTAGTGCTCAAAGCATCATTTTTGCTTTTCTGTTCTATTTAAAATTGTATTATGGTAAGAATGCTTAACATGAGATCCACTCTCTTAATAGATTTTTAAGTGCACAAGACAGTAGTGTTATCTCTAGGAACAATGCTGTCCAGCAGACTGCTAGAAAGTATCCATCTTCCACAACTGAAATGTATATAACAACTCCCTATTTCTTCCTCCTGCCAAGGTCTGGGAACTACCATTTCACTCTCTGTTTCCATGGTTTTTTACTATTTTAGGTACTCCATATGAGTGGAATCCTGCAGTTACCTTGTGATTGACTTATTTCACTTAGCATACTGTCAGACAGTCTTATTCAAGACTCTGCCACTTTGACTCTGCCACTTTGACTGGTTGTCTATAAACAGGTTAAAGTAACCTCTACTTATCACAGTTTCTGCATTTTAAAAATAGAGATATGTAAAACCTACCTTAGAATATCCTGCTGCAACTTAATTACAAATGCAGGTTTAAAGGCTTAACAATGGCTTTTGCTTTAATAGTTCATTGCATCTATTGTTATAGTTACTATGCCATATACATCTGAGTACAAAAATTGAAAGCAGTCACTGGCCTTCTATTCTAGGACCTTGTTGTTCCATGCCTAGCAAAAGCAGAATGGGGCACTCAAGTTGGGATCTTTACCAAATGTGGTTCCTTATTTTCTGACTAAATATTATAGACCTGCCTAGATTCTGGAGAGACACTGCTCTGATAGGTGGCAGCACAATAGTGGGCATGAGGGGTGGATTCTAGGATGCCAACAGCCTTCCAGGTAGGAAGTACTCTCCTTGGTTGAATCTACAGGACACACCCTGGAGCTCTTGTATTACAAGGAACACAAAAGTATTTAAAATAGCCCCATCATCCCTTCTACTCTATAAGGATTTTGAGGTGGGAAAATTCTGATCCTTTGCTAATTGGAAGTTTACTTCTAAAGGATTAGGAAAAAATCATGAAGTTTACATTGATTTAACAAATTAATTGATGATGTCTAAGAAAATTAATAAGATATATTCAAGAAGTAGAGCCTTTATAACCTTGAATATAAAAACAAAGTAAATATCAATGGGACATTTATTTGTAAATGAGACACCAAGATGTATGCATTTGCACTTTATTGATAAAAATTGCTTATTGAAATCACTGTGAAACTTTTCAGCATGTTTGAGTTCTGTGTAGATTCTATGTTAGGCCTTTGTCAGATTATTTTTTTCTCATTCTGTGGGCTGTCTCCCTGCTCTCTTGATGGTTTCTTTTGCTTTGCAGAAGCTTTTCATTTTGATGAGGTACCATTTGCCTATCTTATCTCTTATGGCATGGGCTTTTGGGATTTTATCAGGAATTGGTTGCCAGTTCCAATTTCCATAAAGGTGTCTCCTGCATTTTCTAAGGTTCTTATAGTTTGAGATTTTACGTTTAGGTCTTTGATCCATTTAGAGTTGATTTTGTGTACAGGGATAGGTAGGGGTATTGTTTTAATCTGAATTCAGCCAGTTTTCCCAGCACCATTTATTGAATAAGTTCTCTTCTCCCCAGAGGTTGTTAGAGGAAGCTTTGTCAAAGATGAGCTTGTTGTCACCAAGGCTTGTCGTTGCCAATGACTCCCTCACTTCCAGGATAAATTCCAGTAGCCCACTCTCATCACACTCTCCTGCTTCCAACCTGCTTACTTTGGTAGCCTCATCAAACTCCCAAGACCTCTTGTCATTGATCTTGTGATTTTCTGGTTGTCTATAGCCATGTGTGTGTGTGTGTGTGTGTGTGTGTGTGTGTGTGTTATTTCTGTCTAAATGATCAAGCCCATGTGCTCATCCTCCTGTTGTCCAGGGCATGATGCTCTTTGCTTTGCATCAGCATTCAATGAGAGACTTGCCCTCAGCTAGATGCCCTGGCACCTGTTTGTCTGCCCTTCACCGGACTACTTGCATGTCAACCTGATTTCTCACTTGGTTTTTCCTCTTCGCCTATAAATCCAGTGTGTGCCCTACTTGACTAACTGCCTAACTGCCAGGATGCCAAGCCACCCCCTTGCCTACAACTTTTGACTTTAGGTTACCCAACTCTGAGGAGCCAGTCAGTCACCTCATATGTCTCTGTATTTAATCAGAGATAGACCAAACTGAGCATGACCCTAGTGAAGAGAGGGCAGACTCAGCACTGCTTTTCCTCATTGTCCCTGTGTATTATAAAACCCTCCACTAAAAACTTAGGAAAGTCTCTTTTCATTCAATAGATCCAGGGCATGGGTCTCCCTCTCCCATCTAGCTCCCTCATTTTGTCACAAAGACATCTGGGCAAGAAGGTGCTGAGGACAACCCAAATCCATCTGCAGTGCAGAAAACCAAGATGAAAAAGCACACTCTACTCAGGGGACATCTCCCTTTCAGCATGCAGTCTCCCTCTGAATACTGGGGAGTAGAAAAGAGGCAAATAAGAAAGAAATATTTAGTTTCACTGTACGTGTCAGTGAAATAATAATTGTTACTTTGTTCACAAGTGTTTCCACGAACTCTCACAGGCTTAGGCCTGAACTTGTCTACTGTAGCCACAGGGGTGAGATTAACAGACATTTCCTGATAATCCAAGCCTGGTTAACAGCTACAGCCCAGCCCTATTGTCGCTGAGCTTGAGGTTAGAGCTGCTCCAGGAGCCAGGGCACTCGTTAAATCTCCCTCCCTGTCTTGTCCATCTACCTCATGATCACAAAAGCAGTCAGAGAAACCCTGGAGACATTAAAGAAAGAGAAACAAGGACTCACATTGATGAATGGACTAAAATCACACACATCCCTAGAAATCAGATACTCCACTCCCCTCCTTTTCAACATCAAGGACATGGATTTAGAAGTTGATGACAGTCTGAGGTTTGCACAGTGGGGTCTCTGTTTCCCTCCATTGAGCTGCCACTGTCACCTCCTATTCAGATTTTTTTCTTAAATAACCTGTACTTCCTACAGTGTGGAAACCAGCCTTGGAAACCATATGAAAGGAGATGCTACTTTTTGTAAACTTGTTTTGCTTTTTTTGTTGTACCTTGCACAATTAACCACTGAATAATAAAACTTGCTCTGCATAAAGGTTTGTAGGCTGAAGGACTGGGAACATTTTCTTCCATCTGCTCTGAATGTAGTCCGCATTTGTGGGTGGAGACATTCACAAGGATGTAGGCTCCTAAAGAGTTTAAGAGTTTATAGAAGCAATTCTCCAGGGAGTCAGAGGGATTTCCTTGTCCCTGAGCCTTCATTAAGACTGCAAATCTAGAACACTTGAATCAACTTCCATCTCTACCAGGAGAGCTGGTAGATGCTGAGCTAGGGAATCAATTCAACAAATGCAGGAAGTAACTTAGCATTTGTCATTACAAAAGCATAAAGTTTCTGAAGGGGGGCCCACGGAGTAGAGCTAGTGATCTACTAGAGAATCTGATGGTGGGGGAGTGCTTCTACCTGCAGCTCCACACAAATTTCCTCCTTCCCAATGCCTTCTTCTCTCCCAGCATCTGCCAATCACCTGTCATTGCCAAGGAGCAGTTAATTCCAGATGACAAGTTTATAGTCTAGTTGAAACTGTGGAGCAGTGACTTACAAGGCAAAGGAGCCATTTGTCCTGAGCCCCGTTTGTGGTCATCCTTTCGAAACTGACAGCCCAGGAGTCAGAGGCTTGGGCTGGCTCTGGAAGATGGGGGAAGAGGAAAGAGAGAAGGGGTGCAGGAAGAGTGAGCATGCAACTCCAATGTGTCTGGGGTCTCTGCATCTCTTTCTACACTCACCACAGTGGGGCTGCCATCTCCAGACCAAACTCAGAGCTGGAATGTCCCACTGGCCAAGGACATGGTACCATTGAGAACAGCCTCCTAGGGCGTTACAAAGAAAGATTCACATAAAGTTGTCCTCCCTTCCTCCTGTGTCCTGGACTCAGATTCTCAGAGGGGGAGTTTGGAGTGTGGCTAATGTTAGACTTTTACCATGTCCTCCACTCCCTGAGCTTTGGCTTCTTCATGAGTAACATGGCAATAATTTTATTTGTTTACCTGCTTCTCAAGCTTGCTGTGAAGTTAAAGAAAGAAAAGAAGAAGAAAAAAGAAAGCTCTTTGAAAGCTCCTTAAATTCTTCCTTTGTTCACAGGAAACATTATAAGAAAGTAACAGCATCTACTTTAATCTCTGCAGAATTTTTAGCTTTGTCATTCTCATGTTTTATTTGTTTGGACAGTATGGAGATTGGGTGAGTTAGTGCAGAGAAAGTGACCAGCAGAAGGAGCCAGAAGAGCCCTCAGCCAGAAACTCTTCCCAATACAGAAATATTTTAGCTTGTGGTGTGGCCCGGGTGGCATCTGTCTCTTCCTACTCATAGGACAGGCCCCAAATAAACCCACAAATGACAGAGCAGCAAAGGGGGAGGAGAAAACCAGGAACAGTGGGAATAGGAGGTGGAGATGCCCCTGTCTCAAGGAGAACCACTCCTGTGAATGCTTGCATTGCAAGTTGACCTACGTGTCTTTTTGTTTTTGCTGTTATTGTTGTTGTTGTCATGGAATGTTTTATAGCTTCTCAAAAATTAATACAACCTCCAGGAAAACAACTCACACATGTGTTGCCTATGAGAAATCTAGTTTTCAAGTGAAAATTAAGGATTTGGAAAACTTGGATCTGCCACCAGAGCTTGACAGGTTTTTCAACACTTAAAGATTGAAAGCTTTTCTTCTCACTCTTCATATTGATAACACCTACTCATCCTTCAAGACTCAACACCTTTTGTATTCTCTCAGGCACTTGACCCAATCTCCATTTTTATCCCCCAGATGGGGTGAGGCATGCACACATTTGTGTACATATCTTTATATCTATATCTACATTCAAGTCTATGTCAATGTCTATGTCCATATTGATATCCATCTATTTCTACCAACTATCTGTCATCCATCTATCATCTATATTGAAATGTTCATTTAACTGAGGGATTCCTTTAGTTCATTATTCAATGTGATATTGACATTGAGCAGAAACATGAACGCTATGCAATTTCCCATATAAATCCATTAAATATTTTCTTGTTCCTGACAATAGTTCAGGAAAGTTGATTTCTTATTATTTTTCAGTCACTATTTCCTATCTTACACTGAAAATTGAGGACCAGATGATAGCTTTTGTATTTATTTTAATTTGTTTTATGAAATATATGGAAATGTTAAAAGTGAGAAAAATAGCCGGGCTCGGTGGCTCAGCCTGTAATCCCACACTTTGGGAGGCTGAGGTGAGTGGATTGCCTGAGCCCGCGGGTTCGAGATCCACCTGGGCAACTTGGCGAGACCTCATCTTTACAATAAATCAAAAAATCAGCCGGGCGTGGTAGAGTGCGCCTGTAGTTCCAGCTACTTGGAAGGCTGAGGCGGAAGGATCACTGGAGCCCAGCAGGTCGAGGCTGCGGTGGCCAGGAGCAGCCACTGCACTCCAGTCTGGGCAACAGAGTGAGACTCCAACGCAAAAAAAAAAAAGTGAGAAAAATAATACCACTAAGCATTTAGTATATTCTGAATACTCAATAAGAACCATTGGCCATCTCCTATTAACTTGCTTTTGTCTCCAGTATTCCTTCTCAAATGAGCTTCCATACAAACAACAAATTATATTCCCCGAAATGCTCTTTTTGTAATATCATCTCCATAATATTAAAATTTCTATAAATTTTATTACCTAGACTAGAAAATAAGAATTTCTTCTAGTAACAATAGATATGAATTACCAGAACAAGCCATCTGCTAAGAATGACTAGAAAAGCTTGTCAAAATAAAGATGGGAAGGGAGAAGAAAATAAAAATAGCAGAGAGCTCCAAGTCAGTGAATAATAGAGGTGACAAGATGCACGAGAGAAAGCGAGAAAGAGTGTGCAGAGATCCAGAGACAGCATTTAGTATTGATTTTTCCCAGTGTTTGCCATTTCTTAAATTAGGGCTGGAAGTCTGGAAAACTAATCCAAATTATAGCAGGTGAGAAGTCTGGAAGACAAATAGGGCTTCTGGAAGTCTTATGGAGATAGAAAATTAATATGAGAGGTCATACCTCACCAAGAAAGAAAGGCCTTATAAAACACATTGCATTGGGACCTATAAAGGAATATACACTAAGAGGAAGGGGAAAATGAAAAGAGAGAACCTTCAAAAAGTCTTAAGTCCTGCTTCAAATTTTAAATGTGTGATGAAATTAAGGTTATCTCTTTTTATCATGATTAACTGCCAGAAGCAAGTATAATTTCACTCTGAAAGAAGATAACATCATCCAGAGACTTTCATTATTTTTACAATTTTTCATACACATATTTTCTAGTCAGTTAATACTTGGCATTGTCAGAAAACAAGATCACATATGACTGAAAACCAAGAGGAACAAACAAAAAACCACCAACATAAAAAATAGATCCAATGGGTGAATAGATGCCGGTATGTGTCAGCCATGGGATTTAAAATAAACATAATGATTATGTTCAAGAAATTACAAGATAACAAGATGGATAATTTCATCTGAGAAATAGAATTAATAAAAAAATGGAAATTATCAAACTAAAACCAATAACTGATATTAAGAATCTAATAGGTTGAACAAATTGGACAAAATTGAAAAAGGGATTAAAAAATTATTGAATTGCAGCCGGGCTCGGTGGCTCAGCCTGTAATCCCGCACCTTGGGAGGCTGAGGTGAGTGGACTGCCTGAGCCCGCGCGTTCGAGACCCGCCTGGGCAGGCGAAACCTCATCTCTACAATAAATCAAAAAATCAGCCGGGCATGGTATCGCACGCCTGTCGTTCCAGCTACTTGGAAGGCTGAGGCGGAAGGATGGCCGGAGCCCAGCAAGTCAAGGCCGCGGTGGCCGGAAGCGGCCACTGCACTCCAGTCTGGGCGACGGAGTGAGACGCCAACTCAAAAAAAAAAAAAAAAAATTATTGACTTGAAACTATGTATGATGGTATGCACTTGTAGTCCCAACTACTTGAGGGACTCAGGTAGGAGAATCACTTGAGCCTAAGAGTACAAGATTACATAGTGCTATGATTGTGTTACTGCACTCCAACCTGAGCGACAAGATGAAACTCCCATCTCTATTTTTTAAAAAGTTATTGAATTTAGATATATCCAGAGTCAAACATAGAGGAGAAGGTAAATATAGAAACTAGATTAGGGAGATGTATGAGAAATGGTGAATGTATATACACATATAAATGTATGATATGTGTGTGTGAATATGAGAAAGAGAGAATGGGATACAAATATACATGAGGAGATACTCCGAAAATGTTCTAACGTCATTAAAAGGCATTTACACACAGATTAAAGAACACATTCTAAACCCATTGAAAAGCTTTTGAATACAGATTAAAGCATAAAGAGACCTAAGAAAGATTGAAAAAAGATACCCAGTCAGAACAAACCTAAATTGGTAAAAAATAAATAAATAAAAGATAAATTAAAAAGAATCTTAAAAGCAGGAGGTAAAAAGGAAATTTTCCTCCAATGAAGCAACAATATTAACAATGTTTCAACAGAACAGTAGAAATAAAAGACAAAGGGTAACTACTTCAAAGTAGTGAAAGAAAAATACTGCCAAATGTTTCAAATATGAAGGTGGAAGGAATAACATTTTTGTATATAGAAAAATGAAGAAAATTTATTACTGGAATACCTACAATAAATAAAATACTTAGAAGATTTATTAGCAGAAGGAAAATGACTCTAGGTGGAAACACAAAGATTCTAGAAGGAATAAAGAACAATGGAAAGAACAAATACATAAGTAAATATTAATTCTATTGGCAATAATAATACCTTATGCTTTCAAATATATGTAGAATTAAATGTATAATGATAATAGTATGAATGGTAATGGTAAGGTATGACCTCTCATATTATTTTTCTACTTCCATAAGACTTCTAGAAACCCTTTTTGTCTTCCAGACTTCCCACTTGCTAAAATTGGGATTAGTTTTCCAGACATTCAGCCCTAATTTAAGAAAGGCAAACATTGGATTAGGTCAAATGGATGTAAATTTTTCTGAGATCTCATTACCCAGGAAGTTGTAAAAGTTCTAATTTTTTAATAAAATTCTTAGTCTGAGTTGAGACTTAACAATGTTCTTCACAGTAATAATACTAACATTTATGTAGCAGTTACTATCTATTCGGCACTGTGGTAAGTGCTTAAATACAAAAAAATTGAAAAAATTAAATGTGTAGACAGACATTAGTGAAACAGAAGAAAATGTTTAACAGGGAAAGTCAACAAAAATTAAAACGTGGTTCTTAAAACAAATTAATAAAATGGATAAACTGCTGGAAAGATCAATTTTTTTTTTAAGAAAAAAATATAATTTTCTGCTACTAGGATTGAAAAAGACGACATCGATACAGACCATATAGATCATAAAATCTCTAATAAAAGAATAACATTATGTCAGTAAATGTAAATAATTAGATGAAATGAACAAATTCTTAGCAAGGCACAACTTTTCAAAACTGACATAAAGTAATGAGAAAATTCAAATTACTTTCAATAAGTATTAGAGAAATTAAATACATAATGCAAACCCTTCACACACACATATTCATGCTAGGATTTAAGAAAGAAGAAATACAAAATTACACAAACACTTCCATAAATAGACCAGGGGAAAAATGCAACTGCTGTCCTAAATACTGAAGCAGGAATAATGGTTCTGCTCTTATAGTGCTTAAAATTTAGGTGAAACTATCACAGGCACACAGACCTCAGTTTTATAATGGTGAAATGAAGTTTGTAGTTAAGTCTCAAAGTGATTGTTATTGGCAGAAAATTCTGTGTGTGTTAGGGTGGGCTAAATCTCTGCCATTTATGGATTCAAAGCTGCAGTGGCTCAGAAACCACAGAAATGCATAGGCATCAGGAGCAGGAGTTCCAGGTGGTAGAAAATTCCGCTCCTAGGCCCTGGAGCATCAGTTGGTGCATCAGTCACTGTAAACTTGCAGGAAAAGAGTCAGGTCTCTAGTTTGGGGGATGGAAGCCTCTAACGCCCTTCTCAGTCATCCCAGCACCTGGTAAGCAGGCTAGCACAGCTGAGTAAATATATTTACCTTGTTTAGCATGCAACACTGTTCAGACAAAGCTTCTACTTCCTAGAGGACCCTTCCCAAATCTAACTGGAGATAATCCTTCCGATTTTATTTAGACCTCCCTGCCTCCAAGGAAGTGAGTGCATTGATTAGTGTACTTTCTTGTTGTAGCATCTTGGCATATGGCTGCTTCACTCGTGAACCCACAATTTCTTATTAGCATGTGCTGAACTTGTGTTCCCCTGAAAGCAGGTATGAGAGGTGGAGCAGCCATGCACTGATGTGTCAGCAAATGTTCACCTAGTCCCAACTGCTTGCCTGGCTCAGTGCTGAGTGTACAAAGAAAAACAAGACAGCACTGCCCTTCACAAGCTCACAAGGAGATAAAAACTTAAGCCATTTGAAATAAGACAAGGATATACATAGTGCAGAATCAGAAGAAACCAGGAGCAGAGTTTAGGGAAAAGACTGAGCAATTCCTCATGGGGAGGGGAAAAGGGAGAGGAAGGTTTCATGGAAGAGGAGGGAGATTGGGCCCAGCCTTGAAGGACTAGTGGGTTGTCAAAGGTAGAACATGAGGCAGAAAAGGGTCTTCCCACTGGAGACACACTCTTTCCTTCTGCAACTATTTTCTGAACTTTCACCATGGATCTCAAGCTGTTCAGGGCACTGGGATGAAATGTCAGAAAGAGGCAGTTCCTAAGGGAGGCCACTATTGCCCAGGGACAACATGCTCCAACCATTGCTGTGATCACAGAGAGTGTTAGGTCAAAGGAAAACACAAAAGGCAGAGAATGAGCTACCAGGCTAGGAGTCAGGGAAGCCTTCCAGGAGGAGAAGCCATCTAGGGGACTGAGAGACACTGGTCAGGTGGACAAGGGAACATGGGGATTCACAGACATAGAAGTAAGAAGAATGGCATTTGGAGAGGTGCAGTAGTTCAGCATGACAAAAGGGAAGGGGGAAGGAGGGTGACCGAGGCAGGAAATTCCTTACCAAAGGGAACGGAAAGTAACAGAAGGATGTTTTTAAAAGAACTCATCACAGCCTAATCCACACTCTTGTTTAAAGCAAGAGCTGGTGGTTACCAAGCTTTTAATCTGTGTCAGTCTTGAGGCCAAGTGCTTTAATATCCCTCTGTCTGCAGTGTAGAGAGTTTGCTGTTCCCGGCCAAAGTCACAGAGACAAAGAGGCTCTTCCTGGCATTGGGGTTGGGGGCTTGAGCCATGAGCCAGGAGGGAAGCAACAGGCACAGGCACTCCCCTTCAGATGTGAGTTCCACAAGCATTATGTTTCCTTTCCCCTCAGTAGCCCCTGGAGATTTTATTTTCATGTGAGGGTCTCTACCGTACTTTAATACCAGGGATCAAAACAAAGAGTAACACGAGTTGGGGTCTGCTCTTCAATGGTATTTATTTGCAGACTGTCTTATCCCACACTGTCTCAGTTGTGGCTTAGGCGGGTTACGTGGCATCTCTGAGCCTTAGTCTTCTCATCTGTAATAATGTGAGAGATATTGCTGATGTAAAGATTTGTTGTGCATATTAAATAAAATTTTGTAGAGCCTTGGCACAGAGGTTGGCACATGGCAGAGATCTAACAAATATATTTTGTTCCTCCTCTTTTCCACAAGATTGTAGAATGGTATCCCTGAGCACCCAGTCTCCCTGCTGTACCCAGCACTGTCCTTGGACCGCAGGGGATTAACACTTGCTTGGTTCACTGAGTTACATTCAGAGGCAAGAACTTTACTCCAGTAGGAGGGAGGCTCAAACTTTCAGAGTAGAAAAGATCATCCCTGACTTTCAGATGCCAGCTCAGAGGACACAATGGTCACTGTGAGATCCCAAAGTGGAACTTAAATAGGCAAGACCATCCCTCAGTAGGGGAGGATGTCAGGCTAGTATATCTTGGATGCCATCTGCCTGCATGAAGGGCAACACCCAGCACTTAACTCTATACCAGCGGCTCCCTGGCAGGACTTGCAAGGGCTCTGCCTGACCTATGTTGATCCCACTCTTTTTACCAGCCAGCACACACACTGTGGATTCACACAGTTGCAGGGCCCTCTTGACAGCCCGATTTAAGCCTTCTGTGTACAGCCCAAGTGGTTTTGCTCTCAGGGGTTCCCACATCAAAGGTGGCCCTCTTTTTGGTTCAGTCCTAACCCTGTTTCCCTACCTGGTACAAGTCTGACCTCCTCCATGAAGCCTGCCTGCTTCACCTCATATTTTGTTTGTATCTCTCCACTATCTGCGTTTAGTGACAGTTCTTCGCATTTGGCAACTGCTACCCTATGTGGCTAATACTCATTATGTTCACAAGTTCTGTCTCCTTCAACTGGTTAGTAAATTCTCTGTACGCAGGAACTCTGGCTTAAAACTGTTTGTGTTCTTCAAAGAGTGTATGTAGCATATTCTTTCTTATCACTAAATGTGGATTCGATTTGCCAGAAACTACTAACACTGGAGCCTCAGCCAAAGCTCTTCTGGGTCACTCACAGTATCACTGTTACGTGAGTGGAGTGTAGGCATTTGTATTCAAAGGTTTCCCAGTGATTCAAAGGTGCAGGCAGAGGAAAGAATTGCTAATTAGCATCTGAGGCACATAATAGAACACTGACAAATATTTTCTGCAGTTGCTTCTAATGAGGAAGTCATAACCACCTGATACCAAATATCTAATACCTAATACCTAACCTCAGTCAGTTCTCCAACTACTCTTGGTGGTGGTGCTTTTGGTAGCTCATCTCCATGCTGTGAGGCACTTGGTGGTCTCAAGATTCAGAATCCCCCATTGTCTCAATAGTTACGGTCCTTGGCTGAGGAAGAAAAAAAAATCTGCCACAGAGAAATCCTGGAATGGCTTAGCTTATGGGAGAGAAAATGGAAGGAGGGGCTTCTTTTCTGTGTTTGGATGCTATGACTATTGTGGCTTTAAGGACAAGTCAGGCCCATCCACTGGCCTTGCAGCCCATTAGCAGAGAGGGAGGAGACTGATAGGCTGTGCTAGAAAGCCACTACCAATTTTATGAGGTATTTTTCTACCTCTGATTATCTAATTCCTTATGGTTATGTGAATAAAGTTAATAAAACTATGTTTACACCATGAAGAAGACACTGCAGATAGAATCTGTGGCTGAGACATTTTTGCCTTCCCTTCTCTGACATGGCATTACTCAATTTAGAGACTCTGAAAGCAACCAACTCAGCCACCCACACTGGGCTTTTATAGCTACATAAATTGATTCTCCCATGCTTAATTCAAAATTTGTCCTGACAATTTTCTAAAATGATTCCCAAAGAAGCAGCTCAGGCACCTGCTCTAGCTCAAACGCCACCACCCTTTCTCAAACTTTCCTGCTTACCTCTTTATCCCTTTTCCTTTTCCTCCCTGCTGGTCTTTCTTTCTCATGGTTCACTGAATCCACCCATGCTCTGATGCCTAATAAGTCTTTCTGGAGTGCAGCTCTGACATGACCACATCCTATTCAAAAATCTTTTGCAGTTACCTATTGCCTGTTGAATAAATCTTGTCACACAAGATACCCCATGATCTAATCTAGGTCTATTGGTAGTGTAGAGCAGGGCTGAGGATTCAGGCTCTAGAGCAAGACTGTGCTTTGAATCCCGAATCTACCACTCATCAGGCATGCATCCTTATGTATGACAATTAATTGCTCCATACCTTAGCTTCCTCATCTATGTTATAGAAATAATTATGGTACCTACTTCACAGAGTTGTAAGAAATTAGTGGGATGACTAGTGCCTAGTATCGAATAAGCATGAAATGAATGCTATCTATTATTATTACTGTTATTATTACTTTCCCAGAACAACTTTCCACTACTACCTTTGCCTACCCTTTGCCTTTGTCTATCCTCTGTAGGCTTTCCCAAAACCAGTTTGTTCATGCTTGACCCTTCCTGTCCCCCCACTGAAATGCCTTTTAGCCACATCAAACTCAGAGAAGGAAAATTAGTTTGGATTGATTTCCTAGTACTAACTGGCTGTTGGTGACCACCTGGAGAGAGAGTGGAAAAATTTGTAATGTCTCTGTGTCTCTGTCCTGGTGGATGGAGATGGTAGGAGGGAGGCTCTAATTGTTTGTTGAGAGGAAAAGGAAGCACATATGCAAATATTTGCCATTCCAGGCCTAAAAGTTCTCACGGTTAAAGTCTACTTCAAATGCAGCATGTCATATTTTCCTTTCTCAGGTTCATAAGTATAATCACATCTGTAAAGTCTCTTTGCCACAAGGTAACATATTTATGAATTCCAGAAATTAGGATGTAGAATGCCCTTGGGAGGAGTGTTATTTTGCCCACCACATCCTCATACAAATATAGGTAATATTAAAAATGTATACAGTGATTATTATATACCAGGTATTGCTTTAGATGCTTTTTTGTACATAATTTAATTAATCCTCTCAATACCACTGATGAGGTAGGTACTGTTATTACCATGCTTCTTTTAAATGAAGAAAGTAAGACATAGACAAGTTAAGTAATTTTTGCCCAGATTACTTCAGTGACTTAGTTATAAAACTAGAATTTGTGCTGGGTACTCTGTCTCCAAAGTCATGTTCTCAACAACTGTGCTAAATGAGTTGTTACATAATTAATATCTGCAGAGCTGAGATTAACAGCAAAATTATTTTTAGGGGGCTTGAAATTTACAAGAGCTTCTTAGCATCTTTGGATAACCCTCCAGTGTTCACACATATACATGACTGCCATATGCATAGAAATAAATGTCACTGCCCACTTGATTCCAAGGCCATGAGTTATGTTTTCTTTACCTCTGGAAGTCTTACTGATTTCTGAAAGTCTCCTCACTGATATTGTTTAAGGATCTATTGTTCTTTCTGTCAACTAGAAACCACGCTTTACATATTTTATGTACTATTGATTGGAGAGCCAGATGCCAACAGGCCTCCAGTATCTGCTGAACACAGGCCAAGTGAGACAATATCTTATATCCCAGATGTTTTCTTCTGACCTTGGTGCTGAAATTCTCAACTGCAAAGAACCCATTGCAGTTTAATCTACATAAGTTTCCATTTATGCCTCTACCTGTTTCACAGGCAACATGAAAAACGTTTAGCTTTATCTTCAAAATAATGAGGAGCCATTGAAAGATTTTTAACAATGTGGGTGACATCACTGTAATTAAGTATTGAACAGGTCACTTGCGGTGCAGGTGGAGATGTTGGCTGTCAGATAAAATGGATGGCCATTTCAGTGGTTCAGGAAGAAATGATTATAACTTGGACAAAAATTATGGTTGAGGCATAGAGAAGTGTATATATTCAATAAACATTTAATTAGTAAAGGACTTGGTAATGAATTGGATAGGGGGCTGAAGGAGAACAGGTCAGGGTGACTACCATGGTTCATGTCTTGCCGTTGAATGAACAGCAATTATAGGCATTGAATGAACAGCAATTATAGGCATAGCCAGATTGAGAGAGTGGTCAGTGAAGAGTTGTATATCTAGCTTTTAATATAACTAATTTTCTGTACTTTTGGAACATCCAAGGAAAGAAATCAGGAAGGTGCTTGAATATATAGGTCTGGGACTCAGAAAACAAGGTACATACTAAAGACATACATATGTATGTTGTTTACATATATTTATAACAATATATAATGACTCAAATGATGCTCCATAAAAGGTTTGGACAAGTTAGAAGAAAAGACTTCAGTTCTTCAAGTTTAAGTAACGGAGGATGAACTTGCAAAGTCCGAGTGACTGTGTCATCGGTTGGTGAATGTGTTCCTGCTTCTCTAACTCACCCAACGTCGGCACTTAGTGAACCCATAAGGACTAAGCTTCTATAATCACAGTGAGAAAATAGAGAGAGAGGGGAAACCAGAAAACTCCTAGTTGGCCTGACATTAAGAGGCAACTATTCTCATTAGACTGGCTTCCAAAAATTTCTGTACTGTTATAATCAATATGTTTTGCTTTCTCTAATTAGGAAAGCACATCTTCTCCTCTCTCAAGTCCTACTGAAAGGCCCTTGAAAACTTCTCTTTTTAAAAAAATTTGAGACATAAGAAAGCTAGTCTCAGTTTCTCATTGAGGATGAAATCTGTGCTGTGTATCACAGTCTTGGTGGGACATGTCCAGTGGGCCATGTGGAATTCAGCCATTTACCAGATCTCTGTCTTGGAGACAGATGCTACTCTGCAGGGAACACAAAAGAAAGGCGGAGATATTCCTGGTGCCCTGCAGTGTCCTGGATGAAGTCATTCACGAGGCACAGCTGTACCCCAACCCCTGTCATCATTAGCTTCCTAAAGACAATAAATGATAGTTTTGGCATAGGTGTTATCTCATTTGGGTTCAGGCACTTGACCTCGGTACTAAGTAAGTCCTCGTACTCTGTGGCTGTAGGAGCAGCTGTGTCTGCCAGTGACTGAGGAGTGTTGGGGTAGGGATGTTCACTGCACAGCTGGGCTGGGAGGTGCTCTCCGAAAGTAGAGTCTTCTACACTGAGGGTGGGTGGCAGGGAATCAGCTCAGGGAGGGAGCGGGTGTGTGGTTTGCTCATGAATGATATGTTATAGTTTGGTAATTGCCCTCTGGGATCTGGAGGTACCATTATCTCTTACAAGGTAATGAAGCTGTGGGATGACACCAATTTTCTTAATCTGTTGAATTCTACTGATTCAATTTTAGTCACTCAAGTGGCGGGGGAGTGGGAGAATGAACTCTGCAGCATTTGCAGGAGAAAAGCCTCATGTCCAACAGCCTCTTCTTAACTGCAGCTTCCATAGGACTTATTCACTACATCTTGGGATACAGAGTATGAGCCAGTTTTGGCAGGTATGGAAGGTAAGTGTGCATACAAATACAGCATAATCCAGAATAATATTTCTTAATGAAAAAAGTATTTCCTCTTGATTGCTGAGTTAACTGAAATATGATTTATATGAATGGCTGTTTAGATCACCCAGTTCTTTATAGACAGCAATGACAAAACCTTTTTTTTATTATCACAAAGTACATACTAGAAGGACTGTTGGCACAGGTCCTATATTGTCCTTATTTTTCACAATGAGCTTCCAGGGTGTGCATCATCAGCACCACTTATAGGAGAAGAAATAGAGGCTCAGAGAGACTAGGTAATTAATAAAATTTATCCTGTTGATAAAAGGCAGACTTTGGACTCAAAAAATGGACTTTTCTAACTACAAATTGAGAAAGAATTGATCTTAGAATTTTCTCTCATATCCATTTCTCTGTAGTTATAAGCAAGATTTTTTATTTTATGGAGACAAAATGGCCTGTTGAACATAAAATAGAGAGATACATTCTTCTAGTAGCTCCAGACTTCCCATCCTCTTCTCCCTGGGCAAAGCCCTAGGGGAGGTGTGGGGCATGGCGTTTAGTTGGAGCAGTGGGCTGGATCTGGTGACCTTTGGATTCCCTGCCCCAAAGCTGAAGATCCCCTGTTCATTTGGGGCCTGGTCCCCTTCCTTTGCATTGCCATATTGCAGGCCTCCTCTGGAAGTGTGTGACAGTGAAAGCACCTAAGAATTAGCATTCCTCTGAAGGAGATCAGCAGCTCATGCCCCTTCACTGACCATGAGCCTTCCTGCTAGTGCACGGTACTTAGTGCTGCGTCCCAGTTACTTTGTGGGTTTAGACCTGCTGATATGCTCCCTGTTCAGATCACATTGCCTCACCTTTTGGTTCCTCTAGACCCTTTCTTAGCTCTGAGAACAATGCTATTGTGACAACCAACATCTCCCTACAATGCTGAGCACTTAGCTCTAAAAGGTAGGAGAAGGAAGAAAATCAAAGTGAGCTACTGCCCAGTAAAGGGCATCCTTGCTTATGCAGGTGCACATCTACGATAGCATGCCTACGCTTAGAGCCCTCCTGCCCTCAAGGAGGACACTCCCCTCTCAACAAGATGCTCCTGGACCATCAAATGTAATTCACTTACATGAAGAGGCCCCTGGTAGTCCCTGGCCCCTGTGTCAGAGTCAGTCAAAGTTGGAACATGAGTTTCTAGCTTCATGAATCATGTGTCCGTCTGGCCACCTAGCAGAAAGCCTGGGGCTGAAATTTAAGCTGTAGCAGAAGTAGGAGGAATTTCCACCTACTTTCATTCCATCAACTAATGCAACCATGGAGTTTCTTAGGTGAGACAAATGTGGAGGCATCAGAGGGAGAGGAAAGTCGTTCCCTCTGGCTCTGCCACCATGCCTCAGTCCCTCCTGAGAACACTCTCAGGTGCCAGCTACTTTCCTGGACTGGATTCTCAGAGATGTCTCTCTTCTTCTCTGTGCTGCACTCGTTTTCCTCTTCCTTTCTCAGGCTCTGTTGCTAATTCCTTTCATCTCCCCATTTGAGATAATTTTCTTCTTGCATTCTGTTTTCTCTCTCCCTGATTCCCCTCCACACATTTTTTTCTTCCCTTTTCCCCTCTACTCTCCTGTTTTCTGCTCTCCTTCTATCATTTGCCCCACTTTCACCATTGTCTTTTATTTTCCTTCCCTCATTGCTCCATATTCTATCTTGGACCACATCCCAAACATGAGCTGTGTTATTCACCTGAATCCCTACCCCTTCACCCAACCCACTCAGAGTCTTGAAGAAGACCTGACTTCCTGCTATAAAATAAAAAGCAGCACATCTGGAGCCACCTGAATATGTGAGCCCTGGGCAAACCCATGCTATTGTGGGCAGCAATAGTGGCTGGCTCCCCCATGATGCAGCCAAGGTCACTGCCAGGACACTACAAACAGGGAAGACACCTGTCCTCTGTAGGGATTCCTGCTGACAGATTTACCGAATGCTTATTTAGATCTATCACAAGATTATCTCCCCATTCTTGGTAAGGGAAGTCAGTCCCAACTCTGATAGGAAACACAGTCGGCTTTTCCTCATTAGTTTATTTTGCTGGGTAGATCCCGGAGCCATATGAAACTTGAAGACTATTTTTTATGTCAAGACCTAGTGAATCAGAGATACTCTTGCCTTCAAAAAATACCTAAGCAAGAATAAATTTAATTTGGGTCAAAAAAGTTTAAAGGAAAGGCCACTTTACCCTACATCTGGTCTAAGAATGTGGCCACAATTGGACGATGACACTAGCTTGATGGCAGCCACCTTAATTAGTGTGGACCTGGGAAATTCAGCTCTTTGTTTTTTAAAGCTGTTCTTGCTGCTGCTTCAAGACAGAATGTTATTTCCTGAGACAGTCTGTAACTTAACAGAGTCCAACTCGGTTCTTTGTTAGAAGCAAAATAAAGTTTCTTAAATAGATAACTGTTGCATACCAAAGGCACACTTTTGTCATAAATGCCATTACTAGCTCTAGGATTAATATAGGAGATGAGAAAATAGCTTCTAGAAATAAATGTCTTCCTCATTTTGTTCCCACAGAGAATAAAACATTTCCCTGTATAGACTGACCAGTCTTGCAACTCCCACCTTGGGATTGAGCAGAGACTTCACAGCAACAAGTTGCCTTTCTCTAACATCTTTCCATTATCTCATTCATTCTTGCATCCATTTGTTCATCTGAACCTCTACCAGAAGTCATGCATTGGGCAAAGCCCTTAGGCAATAAAACATGGTTTTGAGTTGATGTAGACCCAAGTTTGATTCTCTCAACTACTGTGTCATCTGAGAGATCTTGTCTCAATCCGTCAGTCAGTCTGAGCCTAAGCTTTCTTAACTATAGAAAGGACTTAATAACACCTACCTCATACTTAAGGTTGTATAATAATGTATGTACAGCACTTAAACATGACCGATACATAATAAAAAATGATAACAATCATCATGACTCTCAAGGTGCAGTGCCCGCATCAGAGAGCTCATCACTTCTGAGGTCTCTGGTCGAAAGGAACAAATAAATGACTGCAGCCAAGGTCCCAGGCATGTGGGCGGAATCGATGCTGTTTCCCAAACTCCAGCTCCTGCCTAAGTCATATTCCAGGTGTTCATAGGGTGGATTCACATGGGATTCTAACCACTGTTTCACATCATTCTCATGTGCAGAACAAGCTGGTTTTGCAAAGCATGCTAATATATTTCCATGGAAACCACTTCATCAGCTGGGACTCATCTCACTGATGCTGCAGTGGAGTTTTGTTGGTGATAGTCTTTGGAAAAAGAATGACTAGTGAGCATGCATAGCACTTGTGTATTTGTTTTCAGGCACTTGTGCACACACACAAAGACATATCACTCACGCGGTCCTTTTAATGGCTTTTTTCCCCCCTTAGAGTTTCTGCACAACAGATTGATTGTTGCTTAGGAAACCATGACATTATGGAATTGCATACATCAGCAAAGCTTTTATTGTATCTAAGATTTGATTCAGGCAGGTTAAGGAGAGAGGAGGATGGGTTCAGTGATGAGTTAAAGATAGAGACAGGCCAGTGGGTGGCATGTAGTCATCATCAGTGAGGAAATTAAAGATGAAAAAATAAAATTAAAGATGAAAAATGACAGTTTTGGAGGAAACCAACTTGGGATGTCAATCTCAATTACCAATGCCTATTGTGGAGGAAAAATGACTTCATATTACATGAAATGCACGTGCGCGCGTGCACACACACACACACACACACAATCTACTGAGCGTAAACTACATTCAACTCTCAAACTTTCATTAATCATCTCCCATGCGCCAAACACTGTGAGAAGTGCTATGGATAACATCAACACTGGAAAGATGGTTTAAAAATGACTAGGGAAGGCTCACAGATACTGAGTGTACAGGTCCAGGTAAAATTTCACAGACAGGCAATTTCTCAAGAAGCAGACTTAGTCAAGTCGCTTAGACTTCAATGTTTTACTTCCCTCATCTGTAAATTGGTAGTAGTAAGGTTATAGAGAATGGCTTCAAGTAGTGAATATAAATTTCCTCTACAGGACTATACAAACAAAGGGGAAAGATATACATACATTCTGTACATTCTGCAAGAGTCATTAGAAAAAGCTTCATTGTGTAAGATGTAGCTGAGGCAGATGCCAACAGTCATATTCCAGCAGACAGTGAATTGAGCACACACTGCTGGCCAGTGGACAACATGCACAGAATCAGGTGCCCGCTCAGGGACAGCCAATAGCAGAGATAGATAAAGATGTGGGAGGATGCATACAGGAGCAGAAGGGAGTAAAACTAGGAAGGAGGGCTGGGACCAGACTGTGGAGTAGTCTGTGTATCTAGCTGAGAAATCTGGATATTTTTGCACAGCTAGGTAGACTACATGAAAGCCATTTGAACAAAGGCATAGAGTTAACCTAAGCAGGGGGCACAGAGTTGCAGACCACAGGCTTAGTTCAATGCACAGATGCTTAGGAAGTTGAGTTTCAAAAATTGTTTTGTTTTATTTTTTGTCATTTTGAGAAAGCAGGATTTATTGAGAGGACAGAAAAGCTCCCAGTATGGGAGGGGAACTGAGGGGATTGCCCTTAAAAATTGTTTTAGCATTTAAAAATTAACTAACTAGCACTAGTTTTGCTACAGGAATCACCCACCTATTGTTTTATGACCACAGTTTTACACATTTATGTTACCTGTTTAGTTATAGAAATCACATGAGATTTTGACGCCTGATCAGTAAAGCTTTGAGAACAATTTATCAGGAGCCAGGACAAAGGATGCAATGATGACTGAAAGAGGAAAAACAAATTAGGAAGGGCAAAATCAACACATCCATACCTGGATTATCGAATAACATCTTTCTGGACAGAACCTGGGCTTTGATATGGCAGACTTGATACTGGAGGGTCCAGGTGGGATAACTTCAAAACTTGGCACTCTGCTAGACCAGTCATCCATTACTTTCACAACCAGCTTTGGTTACTTACCATGAGATAAGTCTTATAGAACATAAGGTGCAGAGATAGTTAACGAGAAATTTTCCCAGATGTTCAGCACTAGCTCATCTTTTCTGTAGATAATTATATCAAATTATTTGCTGGCCACTACTCTGTGTAGACCACATTCAAGTCTTTGGAGAAATCACAAAAACATATAATACGCAGTTCTGGCTTTCAAGAAGCTTATAATCTAGATGAGAATGAAAGATATAAGTACACAAATGTTTTTGTTGTTTCCTTGTGGGTTTTTGTTTTTATTTTTTTGGAGGAGTTAAATTACAGTAGAAAGTCTATCTCAAAATAGAGTATGATAAATTTGAACTCTAGCTTCTTTACTAATTAGTTAGACATGTTGCTTAATCTCTTGAAAACTGCTTTTCTTACTTATAATCTTAAACTAAAATGATTATCTTTTTTTTTCTTACCAGATAGTTGTGAGAATCGAGTAAAATCAGAGAAAAAAATTTAGAGTGTAAAGAACCTTAATACTCATCCCTTTGACTTGCAGGTAAGGGAAATTCTGAGATAGAAGTTTTATGGGATATTCCCTAAGGTTACTAAGTTGGTAATTGATATTAAATTTATTTTTTCATGTACAAAAGGTATCATATATACACAATCAGAATTCCAGAATAAGAGGAGATAAATCAGAAAATATTTGAAGAAAAAACTGCAGCATGTTTAAAATTTGTTTAAAACGATTGAACTACACAACCAAGAAATCCCAACAGAAAAGCAAAATAAAATAAACACACCAGAAGACCAAATGAAAGCAAGGTCCCAAAATGCCAAAAAACAATGATAAAGAGAAATCTTTAAAAATATCAAGAAAAAAAGCACATTACTTACAGTGGAACAAAGAGAATAATGGTTGTAGATTGGTGGTCAGAAATGAGGCAAGGCAAAAGAAAATGCTGCAACATATCTAAAAAACTAAAACACATACATACACACTTCTATAATTCTCTATCCAGTAAAATATTTATAAAAAGTAAAATAAATAATACACTTTTCAAGTGTATTAAAGCTGAGAAAAGATACTTCCAGCAACTCTATACTAAAGTTAAATAAAGTTCTTTAGAAAGGACTATGGCATTCAAAAAGAAAAGTCCCTAAAATTATGTACTTACATTATGAAGGTATTTTTCTTATTTTAAAAAGTGTTTATATTTGAATGTTTAAGGCAAAAACAATAACAATGTATTGTGGTAAATATTAAATGCATACTTTAAACATAGGTACACTAAATATTTAAAAGGAAGAAATTGAGTAATAAATGATACAAGAGATTCAATTATCTTGTGTCTAGAATATGAACAGTTTAGATTCAAAGACATCCAAAGATTAAAAGTAAAAGAATGGGAAAAGTATACCATGTACATAGTCATCAAAAAAAGCTTCAATTTGTTATATTTATATCAGGCATAATAGACTTTAACATTACAATGATTAAACAAAGATAGGATATTTTATAATGATAAAAGATTAGTCATCAGGTAGACATAACATATGCACACACACACACACACACACACACACACACACATAACAAAGAAGTGCCAACATGCACAAAGCAAAAAGTAGCAAAAATTAAAGGAGAAATAGACAATTCAATAATAATAGTTGTGAAAGTTTAATATCCAGCATCAATAATGGATAGAAAAACTTGACAAGATCAATAAGCAAATAAAATACTTACAGCCACTATAAGTCATATAGAACAGACATATGTGAAGCACCTCACCCAGTAACAATTGCATATATTTACATTCTTCTCTAGTACAGTTGGAATATCCTCTGGGATAGACCATTGTGATGGGCTATGAAGCAATTCTCAGTAATTTAAAAATACTTAAATCATACTAAGTATCTACTTTGGCAATAATGAAATGAAGCTAGAATTCAATAACTGGACTCTCAAAAGTTATGTGGAAATTATGCCAGGCGTGATGATTTACCTCTGTAATCCCAGCACTTTGGAGACTGAGATGAGAAGACGACTTGAACCCAAGAGTATGAAACCAGCACAGGCAGCATAGTGAAACCTCGTTTCTACAAGAAATAAAAAAATAAAAATAAAATAAATTAGCAGGGCATGGTAGCATATACCTGTATGCCCAGTTACTTGGGAGGCTGAAGTGGGGGATCACCTGAGCCCAGGAAGTTGAGCCTGCAGTGAATCGTGATCATGCCACTGCACACCAGTCTGGGTCACAGAATGAGACCTCAACTGAAAACAAAACACGTGGAAACTAAACAACACAATCCTAAACAACAACCAATGGTACAAATAAAAATTCCCAATAACCTAACTATATACCTTAAGACATTAGTAAAAAGAAAGGAAACTAAATACAAAGCAACCAGAAAAAAATAATGCAGAATAGACAGGAAATAAATGAATCAGAGAATAGAAAATAATACAGAAAATTAACAAAGCTGAAGTTGGTTCTTGGAAAAGATCAACAAAAATTAACAAATCTTAACTAAACTGATTAAGAAAATAAGAGAGAAGACTCAAATAACTAAAAGTATGAATGAAAGAGAGGACATCACTCCTAATCATACAGATCTTTTGACTATGGTAAGGGAATAATACAAAAAATTATGTGCAACAAATTAGACAACTTAGATGAAATAGAAACATTCGTAGGAAGCAACGAACTATGGAAAACACATAAAAAGAAATAGAAAATCATATTATGACTATAACAAGGAGAAAGTAAATTAGTACTCAAAAGTCTTCCAACAAAGGAAAACCCAGGACCAGAAGAATTAACGTGTGAATTGTATCAAACATTTAAAGAAAAATTAACACCAATCTATAACAATTTATATCTATAATGCTTTTAAAGCCAGAAGTGGATGAGATGCTTTTCAAGTTATTATATGAGGTCAATGTTATCTGATACCAAAGCAGATAAAGGCATTCCAAGGGTGGGGGTGGGGGAGGGGAACAACAAACAAACAAAACTATTGATCTATATCCTTTATAAATACAAATATTACATTTCTCAACAAAATACAGAATACTACCAAACAAAATATTGCAACATATAAAAGATTATTCACCATGACTAAGTGGGATTTATTCCAGGAATATAAGAGTGATTCAACACACACACACACACACACACACACACACACACACACACACTCAATACAGTGCATCACATTAATGAAATAAAGGCAAAAACAACAACAACAAAACAAAACAGGATAATCTCAATTAGTGCAGAAAAGGCATTTGACAAAACCAAAACCGTTTCATTAAAAAGAGAAAAATCTCTTAGAAAACTAAGGGTAGAAGAAAAATTTTCAACATGGTAAAGAATGTAGTGAACCTTCAGTATGCCTGGGTTCTGGGTTCAGCCATCAGTGGGTTCAACCAACCTCAAAAAGCAAAAAATTAAAATATAGTATTTACGGGATGCAGACCCGTGGATACAGAGGACCTATGTATCTACGGGTTCTTCGGGACTAACTGCAAGATTTGGGCATCCACGGAATGTAGTATCCACAGGGTTCCTGGTATAATCCTCAGCAGATATCAAGAGAGGACTGTATTTATTAAAAACCTACAACTTATATCATAATAGTAAATGAATTAAAACTTCCACCTGAGCTCATTAATAAGACAAGAATGCCCACTTTCACCACTGCTATTAAACACTGTACTATAAGATCTAGCTAAAGTAATTACACAAGAAAATTACATACAAACTGGAAGTACAAACAATACTAAAAATTGATAAATTGAACTTCCCCAATATTAGGAACTTTTGTGGATCAAAGGACACCATCAAGAAAGTTAGACAACCTAAAGAATGGAGGAAATATTTGTGAATTGTATATCTGACAAGGAATGAATATCCCAAATATATAATATATTACAACTCAATCCAAAAAAATTTCCAAAAATGGGCAAAAGACTTGAATAGACATTGCTCCAATGAAGATATACAAAAGCCCAATAAGCACAAGAAAAAAATTGCCAACAACACTAGTCATTAGGTAAAAGCAAAACAAAATCACAATGAAATACTATCTCTCACATCATTAGGAGGAATTTTTTTTTTTTTGAGTTGGAGTTT